>JAODAL010021186.1:0-67646 GCA_025379985.1 Phyllomedusa bahiana | reverse complement strand
GGGAAAATTAAATAAAAATTGGGCGGTACACCCATAAACCCTAACCCCGTGGCGGGATCTGGAGCAGGAAGTCATAGCCGTACAAGATTTGTGGAAGTAATCAGAGCTCAAGTCACTTCTAATATAATGGACACTAGAAGTTTCTAAGGCAGAGCTCTGGCCATTCCATTTCTTTTCCTCTTCCTTTTACTAAAAGATCATGCATGCAACGTCGTTTATATGTTATATCTTATAAAAACTGTAAAAATGGTATTCTCTCTGTAACACCTATTTTGAACCATATTGTAAAATGCACCTTGTTCTTTACACTTTTCATGTTATTGACGAGATACTTAATAAAATGTTTGTTTAAGAAAAAAAAAAAGATTAGTGGAAGTGAGGAAGATGTTTTCTAAAGGGAAATCCACATGAAAATTTACTCGTCGGATTCTACTTATTTCATGTGGATTTTAGGTTGTTTTTTTTTTCCCATGCATGCACAGTCAGAAAACAAGTCCCACTCATCTCTCTGAGGTTTTGGATGCGGATCCGACATATGTTCTGGATGGGTTTTTTGACATGGGATACGGCAGAAAATTGAACAAGTTCTAAGTTTTTAAAAAAAAAAAAAACAACCTTAGAAAATAGGCGTGGTATGGACTACAATGCGGATTTTCTACTGAGGTCAATGGGGAGGATTTTACATTGCGGTTTCAGACAAGTATTTCTAGTTTGAATCCACATGAATTCCCGATGTGAAATGCTTTGTCGTTTGGCCGGAGCCTTATCCTGTTGGTTGTGTTTTCCAGAAGTTTCACCTATATTCTCTGCCGTCTCCAGATCGGAAGGCCGTCCTCAGCAGCGGGCGCCTCAAATGTGTAGGCTCCTCCATGTTCCTGAAGAGAAAGTGGGGAATCGGCTATCACCTGAGGTGCGGACTGGGAGCTTCTGGGGCAGAAGGGTTCTTCATGTGCAGAAGTTCACGTTCTCATGGTCTTGTACCCTGGTCTGCTTCCCCTAGGATGCAGGTATCTCCATCTTGTAATCCACAGACTATAACCTCAGTAATACAAGAACACGTCTCCAGCGCCAAATCCACCACTCACAACGTGGAGGACCTGACGTTCACCCTGCCCTTTGACCAGATGGACTCCTTTCCAGGTACAGCCTCTTAGGTCTAGTTATAAAGGTCTATACTCCGCAGCACTATATATAAGAACCTACAAATCTCCTCTTCCTGAGCTAGAAGCCTCCTAGATCTAGTCCTACATCTCTATACTATGCAGCACTATCCATAAGAACCTATAGATCTCCTCTTACCGAACTAGAAGCCCCTTAGGCCTAGCTATACAGGTCTATACTATGCAGCACTATCTATAAGAACCTATAGATCTTCTCTTCCCGAACTAGAAGTCTCCTAGATCTAGTTATAAAGGTCTATTCTATGCAGCACTATCCATAAGAACCTATAGATCTCCTCTTCCCGATCTAGAAGTCTCCTAGATCTAGTTCTACAGGTCTATACTATGCAGCACTATCCATAAGAACCTATAGATCTCCTCTTCCCGATCTAGAAGCCTCCTAGATCTAGTTCTACAGGTCTATACTATGCAGCACTATCTATAGGAACCTATAGATCTCCTCTTACTGAACTAGAAGCCTCCTAGATCTAGTTCTACAGGTCTATACTATGCAGCACTATCCATAGGAAGCGATAGATCTCCTCTTACCGAACTAGAAGCCTCCTAGATCTAGTTCTACAGGTCTATAAGCTGCAAAAACCATAAGAACCTATAGACCCCTTTCCTGATCTAAAAAGCCTCCTGATCTAGTTCTACAGGTCTATACAAAGCTGCACTTCCATAAAAACCCTTGATCTCTTTTCCTGATCTAGAAGCCTCCTAACTAGTTTACAGGCCTATACTAGGCTTTAACCATAAAACCTTTAGATCTCCTTTACCGAACTAGAAGTCCCCTACATCTATTTAAAACACTCTAACACACAGCACTATCCATAAGAACCTATAATCTCCTCTTCCCTCAGAAGTCTTGTAGATCTATTCTACAGGTCAAAACTCCCCCACACTATCCATAAGAACCTATAGATCTTTCTTCCCGATCTACAAGCCTTCTAGATCTGTTATCAGGTCATACATGCAGCACTTTCCTTAAAAACCTATAGACTCCCCCCCTGATTAAAAGTCTCCTAGATCGTTCTAAAAGGTCATACATCAGCACTTCTATAAGAACCTATAGAACTCCTCTTCTCTCTGAACCCTACTAGATTTAGTTCTACGTCTATACATCCACTATCCATAAGAACCTAAGATCTCCTCTTACCGAATAAAGCCCCCAGACTAGTTTCTACGGTCTAACTATCAGCACTACCATAAGAACCAAATCCCTTTTCCCACTAAAAGCCTCCTAGATCTAGTTTTACGGGTCTATACTATCCCTATCCATAAGAACCTTAGATCTTCTCTTCCCAATCTACAACTTCTGATCTATTATACAGGTCTATATATGCAGCACTACCAAAAGAACCATAGTCCCCTTTTCCCCATCAAAGTCCCCCTAGATATTACGGGGGTTATACTAGCAGCACTATCTATAAAAACCCTTTATAGATCTTCTTCCCCGAACTAAAAAGCCTCCTAGATGTATTATACAGGTCTTACATGCAGCTTACCATAAAACCTTGACCCTTTCTTCCCATCTACAAGCCTTAATTTCTATTTTATAAGGCCCCTATACAGCGCCAATCCATAAGAACCTATAGATCTCCTCTTCCCATCTAGAAGCCCTAGCTAGTTTCGGGTCTAACTTCCCACATTCATAAAGAACCTTGTCTTCTTTCCCCCGAACTAGAAGTCTAAGATCTAGTTTAAAAGGTCAATTCTATGACCCTATCCCTAAGAACCTATAGACCCTCTTCCCATCTAGAAGTCTCCTAAAACTATTCACAGTCTTTCTATGCAGCACTACCCAAAAGAACCTTAGTCTCCTCTTCTCACCTAAAAGCCTTCTAGACTATTTTATACAGGGCTATCTACCAACAATCCATTAGAACCATAGACCCTTTTACCAAAAACAAACCTCCTAGATCTTTTTAACGGGTCTATATATGCGCACTACCCAAAAAAATTTAAAGCCTCCTCTTCCCTCTACAAGCCTCCTAATCAGTTTACGGGTTTAATACTTTTGCACCTATCCATAAAACCAAATAATCCCTCTTCCCGATCTAGAAGCCCCCTAGATCTATTCTACAGGTCTATACTATGCAGCCATCTAGGAACCTATAAAAATTCCTCTTACGAACTAGAAGCCTCCTAGATCGTTCAAAAGGCCCTTTTAAATATGCGCACTATCTATAGAACCTATAGTCTCCTTTCCCGACCTAGAAGTCTCCTAGATCTAGTTAAAACAGGTCTTTACTATGCGCACACCAAAAAGAACATAAGATTCCTTTTCCCCTGAGCTAAAGCCCCCTTTTTAAGTTTATAGGCTATATGCAGCCTATCATAGGAAAACCTAAAATCTCCTCTTCCCCGAACTAGAACCTCCTAGACTAGTTCTACAGGTCTTTTTATATGCGCACAAAATCATAAGAGCCTAAATCTCCTCTTACCAAACTAGAAGTTCCTACATCTATTATACGGTTATACTAGGCAGCACTATCCATAAGAACCTATGTTTCCTATTCCCCATCTAGAAATCTTCTTGATTAGTTCTACGGGGTCAAACTTGCACACTATCCATAAGAACCTTAGATCTCCTTTTCCCCACCTAGAATCTTTAATCTGGTTCTACAGGCCCCCTACACCCACTATCCAAAGAACCTTAGACCCTCTTCCGAGCGAAAAAAGCCTCCAGATCTAGTTATAAGGTCTATACTATGCACACTATCTATAGGAACCATAGACTCCTTTACTGAACTAAAGCCCCTAGATCTAGTTCAACGGGCATAAAAGCAGCACTACCATAAAACCCCTATAACCCTCCTCTTCCCCGAAGAAGCCCCCCTAGATCTAGTTTAACAAGTCTTTACATGCAGCACATCCTAAGAACCTATTGATCTCCTCTTCCCGATCTAAAAGTCTCCTAGATCTAGTTAACGGTCTATTCATCCAGCACTATCTAAGGAACCTAAGATCTCCTTTCCCCCGACTAAAGCCTCCTTGATCTAGTTTTACAGGTCTAAAAATATGCGCACTACTATAAAAAACCATAGTTCTTTCCCCGCTAGAAATCCCTAGATCGTTATCGGGTCTTACTATGCGCCTACAAAGGAACCTATATTTTCTCCTTTCCCGACCTAGAAGTCTCCCTAGGATTTTGGTTCAAACAGGTCTATACTATGCAGCACTATCATAAGAACCTAAAGATCTCCTCTTCCTGAGCTAGAAGTTCCCTAGATCTAGTCTACAGCTTTTATACTATGCGCACTATCCATAAGAACCTATAGATCTCCTCTTCCCTGAACTAGAAGCCTCCTAGATTTTCTACAGGTCTTTTTACTATGCCACTATCCATAAGAACCTATAGATCTCCTCTTCCTACCCTAGAAGTCCTCCTAGATCTAGTTCTACAGGTCTATACTATGCTGCACTATCCATAAGAACCTATAGATCTCCGCTTCCCGACCTAGAAGTCTCCTAGATCTAGTTCTACAGGTCTATACTATGCAGCACTATCCTAAGAACCTATAGATCTCCTCTTACCAAACTAAAAGCCTCCTAGATCTAGTTCTACAGGTCTATACTATGCAGCACTATCTATAAGAACCTATAGATCTCCTCTTCCCGATCTAGAAGTCTTGTAGATCTAGTTCTACAGGTCTATACTATGCAGCACTATCCATAAGAACCTATAGATCTCCTCTTCCCGAGCTAGAAGTCCCCTAGATCTAGTTCTACAGCTCTATACTATGCAGCACTATCCATAAGAACCTATAGAGCTCCTGTTACTTAACTAGAAGCCTCCTACATCTAGTTATACAGCTCTATACTACACAGCACTATCCATAAGAACCTATAGATCTCCTCTTCCTGAGCTAGAAGTCCCCTAGATCTAGTTCTACAGCTCTATACTATGCAGCACTATCCATAAGAACCTATAGAGCTCCTGTTACTTAACTAGAAAGCCTCTACATCTAGTTATACAGCTCTATACTACACAGCACTATCCATAAGAACCTATAGATCTCCTCTTCCTGAGCTAGAAGCGTCCTAGATCTAGTTATACAGGTCTATACTATGCAGCACTATCCATAAGAACCTATAGACTCCTCTTCCCGATCTAGAAGCCCCCTAGATCTAGTTTTACAGGTCTATACAGACAGACTATCCATAAGAACCATAGATCTCCTCTTCCGATTTAGAAGCGTCCTAGATCTAGTTTCTAACAGCTATACTATGCAGCACTATCCATAAAACCTATAGATCTCCTCTTCCTGAGCTAGAAGCGTCCTAGATCTAGTTATACAGGTCTATACTATGCAGCACTATCCATAAGAACCTATAGATCTCCTCTTCCCGATCTAGAAGTCTCCTAGATCTAGTTATACAGGTCTATACTATGCAGCACTATCCTTAAGAACCTATAGATCTTCTCTTCCCGATCTACAAGCCTTCTAGATCTAGTTATACAGGTCTATACTATGCAGCACTATCCTTAAGAACCTATAGATCTCCTCTTCCCGATCTAGAAGTCTCCTAGATCTAGTTCTACAGGTCTATACTATGCAGCACTATCCATAAGAACCTATAGATCTCCTCTTCCCGATCTAGAAGTCTCCTAGATCTAGTTCTACAGGTCTACTCCTCTTCCCGATCTAGAAGTCTCCTAGAGCTAGTTCTCCAGGGCTATACTATGCGCACTATCCATAAAACCTATAAAATCTCCTTTTCCCCGATCTAGAAAGTCTCCTAGATCTAGTCTACAGTTCTATACTAGCAGCACTATCCATAAAAAACCTATAGATCTCCTCTTACCAAACTAAAAGCCTCCTAAAATCTAGTTCTACAGGTCTATACTATGCAGCACTATCATATAGAACCTATAGACCCCTCTTCCCATCTAAAAGTCTTGTAGATCTAGTTCTACAGGTCTATACTATGCAGCACTATCCCTAAGAACCTATAGATCTCCTCTTCCTGAGCTAGAAGTCCCCTAGATCTAGTTCTACAGCTCTATACTATGCAGCACTATCCATAAGAACCTATAGAGCTCCTGTTACTTAACTAGAAGCCTCCTACATCTAGTTTACAGCTCTATACTACACAGCACTATCCATAAGAACCTATAGATCTCCTCTTCCTGAGCTAGAAGCGTCCTAGATCTAGTTATACAGGTCTATACTATGCAGCACTATCCATAAGAACCTATAGATCTCCCCCTTCCCGATTAAGAAGCCTCCTAGATCTAGTTTTTTACAGGTCTATACTATGCAGCACATCTATAAGAACTAAAAATCTCCTCTTCCGATCTAGAAGTCTTGTAGATCTAGTTCTACAGGTCTATACTATGCAGCACTATCCATAAGAACCTATAGATCTCCTCTTACGAACTAAAGCCTCCTAGATCTAGTTCTACAGGTCTATACTATGCAGCACTATCCATAAGAACCTATAGTTCTCCTCTTCCTGATTTAGAAGCGTCCTAGATCTAGTTCTACAGGTCTATACTATGCAGCACTATCCATAAGAACCTATAGATCTCCTCTTCCTGAGCTAGAAGCCCCTAGATCTAGTTTAAACAGGTCTATACTATGCAGCACTATCCATAAAAAAACCTATAGATCTCCTCTTACCCCGATCTAGAAGTCTCCTGATCTAGTTATACAGGTCTATACTTTTCAGCACTAATCCATAAGAACCTATAGATCTCCTCTTACCGAATAGAAGCTTCCTAGATCTAGTTCTACAGGTCTTACTATCAGCAACTACCCTAAGAACCTATAGTTTTTCCTCTTCCTGATTTAGAAGCGTCCTAGATCTAGTTCTACAGGTCTATACTATGCGACTATCCATAAGAACCTTTTAGATCCCCTCTTCCTGAGCTAGAAGCGACCTAGATCTAGTTATACAGGTCTATACTATTCAGCACTATCCATAAGAACCTATAGATCTCCTCTTCCCAATCTAGAATTCTCCAAGATAAAGTTATACAAGTCTATACTATGAAGCACAAACCAAAAGAACCAATAGATCTCCTCTTCCTGAGCTAGAAGCGTCCTAGATCTAGTTATACAGGTCTATACTATGCAGCACTATACCATAAAAACCTATAGAATCTCCTTTTTCCCAAACCTAGAAGCCTCCTAGATCTAGTTCTACAGGTCTATACTATGCAGCACTATCCATAAGAACCTACAGATCTCCTCTTACCAAACTAAAAGCCTCCTAGATCTAGTTCTACAGGTCTATACTATGCAGCACTATCCATAAGAACCTATAGATCTCCTCTTACGGAGCTAGAAGTCTCCTAGATGTAGTTCTACAGGTCTATACTATGCAGCACTATCCATAAGAACCTATAGATCTCCTCTTCCCAATCTAGAAGTCTCCTAGATCTAGTTCTACAGGTCTATACTATGCAGCACTATCCATAAGAACATATAGATCTCCTCTTCCCGATCTAGAAGTCTCCTAGATCTAGTTCTACAGTTCTATACTATGCAGCACTATCCATAAGAACCTATAGATCTCCTCTTCCCGAGCTAGAAGCCTCCTAGATCTAGTTCTACAGGTCTATACTATGCAGCACTATCAATAAGAACCTATAGATCTCCTCTTCCCGATCTAGAAGTCTAGTAGATCTAGTTCTACAGGTCTATACTATGCAGCACTATCCCTAAGAACCTATAGATCTCCTCTTCCTGAGCTAGAAGTCCCCTAGATCTAGTTCTACAGCTCTATACTATGCAGCACTATCCATAAGAACCTATAGAGCTCCTGTTACTTAACTAGAAGCCTCCTACATCTAGTTATACAGCTCTATACTACACAGCACTATCCATAAGAACCTATAGATCTCCTCTTCCTGAGCTAGAAGCGTCCTAGATCTAGTTATACAGTCTATACTATGCAGCACAATCCATAAGAACCCTATAGATCTCCCCCTTTCCCGACCTAGAAGTCTCCTAGATCTAGTTATAGAGGTCTATACTAGAAAGCACTATCCATAAGAACCTTTTAGATCTCCTCTTCCCGATCTAGAACCTCCTAGATCTAGTTTATACGGGTCTATACTATGCAGCACTATCCTTAAAAAACCTATAGATTCTCTCTTCCCGATCTAGAAGTCTCCTAGATCTAGTTCTACAGGTCTATACTATGCAGCACTATCCATAAGAACCTATAGATCTCCTCTTCCCGATCTAGTAGTCTCCTAGATCTAGTTCTACAGGTCTATACTATGCAGCACTATCCATAAGAACCTATAGATAGTCTCCTAGATCTAGTTCTACAGGTCTATACTATGCAGCACTATCCATAAGAACCATAGATCTCCTCTTCCCCGATCTAGAAGTCTTGTAGATTCTAGTTTACAGGTCTATACTATGCAGCCACTATCCTAAAAACCCTTTATAATCTCCTCTTCCAAAACTAGAAGTCCCTAGATCTAGTTCTACAGCTCTATACTATGCAGCACTATCCATAAGAACCTATAGATCTCCTCTTACTTAACTAGAAGCCTCCTACATCTAGTTATACAGCTCTATACTACACAGCACTATCCATAAGAACCTATAGATCTCCTCTTCCTGAGCTAGAAGCGTCCTAGATCTAGTTATACAGGTCTATACTATGCAGCACTATCCATAAGAACCTATAGATCTCCTCTTCCCGATCTAGAAGCCTCCTAGATCTAGTTCTACAGGTCTATACTATGCAGCACTATCTATAAGAACCTATAGATCTCCTCTTCCCGATCTAAGAAGTCTTAGATCTAGTTCTACAGGTCTATACTATGCACACTATCCATAAGAACCTATAGATCTCCTCTTCCGAACTAAGAAGCCTCCTAGATCTAGTTTCTACAGGTCTATACTATGAAAGCATATCCATAAGAACCTTTAGTTCCCCTCTTCCTGTTTTAAAGAAGCGTCCTAGATTATTTTTCTACAGGTCTATACTATGCAGCATATCCATTAAGAACCTATAAAATCTCCTCTTCCGAGCTAGAAGCGCCTAGATCTATTTTATACAGGTCTATACAAATGCAGCACAAATCCATAAACCTTATAGATCTCCTCTTCCCGATCTAGAAATCTCCTAGATCTAGTTATACAGGTCTATACTATGCAGCACTATACATAAGAACCTATAGATCTCCTCTTACCGAACTAGAAGCCTCCTAGATCTAGTTCTACAGGTCTATACTATGCAGCACTATCCATAAGAACCTATAGTTCTCCTCTTCCTGATTTAGAAGCGTCCTAGATCTAGTTCTACAGGTCTATACTATGCAGCACTATCCATAAGAACCTATAGATCTCCTCTTCCTGAGCTAGAAGCGTCCTAGATCTAGTTATACAGGTCTATACTATGCAGCACTATCCATAAGAACCTATAGATCTCCTCTTCCCGATCTAGAAGCCTCCTAGATCTAGTTATACAGGTCTATACTATGCAGCACTATCCATAAGAACCTATAGATCTCCTCTTCCTGATCTAGAAGCGTCCTAGATCTAGTTATACAGGTCTATACTATGCAGCACTATCCATAAGAACCTATAAAATTCCCTCTTCCGACCTAGAAGTCTCCTAGATCTAGTTACAGGTCTATACTATGCAGCACTACCCATAAGAACCTATAGATCTCCTCTTAAACCAAACAAAAAAGCCTCCTAGATCTAGTTCTACAGGTCTATACTATGCAGCACTATCCATAAGAACCTATAGATCTCCTCTTCCCGATCTAGAAGTCTCCTAGATCTAGTTCTACAGTTCTATACTATGCAGCACTATCCATAAGAACCTATAGTTTTCTCCTCTTCCCAAATCTAAAAAGCCCTCCTAGATTAGTTCTACAGGTCTAACTATGCAGCACTACCCATAAGAACATATAGATCTCCTTTTCCCCCCGATCTAGAAGCTCCTAATCTAGTTTCTACAGTTCTATACAAAGCAGCAACTACCCCATAAGAACCTATAGATCTCCTCTTCCCGATCTAGAAGCCTCCTAGATCTAGTTCTACAGGTCTATACTATGCAGCACTATCTATAAGAACCTATAGATCTCCTCTTCCCGATCTAGAAGTCTTGTAGATCTAGTTCTACAGGTCTATACTATGCAGCACTATCCATAAGAACCTATAGATCTCCTCTTCCTGAGCTAGAAGTCCCCTAGATCTAGTTCTACAGCTCTATACTATGCAGCACTAACCATAAGAACCGATAGAGCCTTTACTAACTAGAAGCCTCCTAGTTTCTAGTTATACAGTTTTATACTACACAGCACTATCCATAAGAACCAAATAATCTCCTCTTCCTGAGCTAGAAGCGTCATAGATCTAGTTATACAGTCTATACTATGCAGCACTATCCATAAAGAAACCTATAGATCTCCTCTTCCCAAACCTAGAAGTCTCCTAGATCTAGTTATAAGGTCTATACTATGCAGCACTATCCATTAAGAACCTATAGATCTCCTCTTCCCGATCTAGAACCCTCCTAGATCTATTTTTATACAGGTCTATCTATGCAGCACTATCCTTAAGAACCTATAAAATCTCCTTTTTCCCGATCTAGAAGTCTCCTAGATCTAGTTCTACCAGGTTCTTTTAACTATGCGCACTATCAAAAGAACCTATAGATCTCCTCTTCCCCGATCTAAAAAGTCCCCTAGATCTAGTTATACAGGTCTATACTATGCAGCACTATCTATAAGAACCTATAGATCTTCTCTTCCCGAACTAGAAGCCTCCTAGATGTAGTTATACAGGTCTATACTATGCAGCATTATCCATAAGAACCTATAGATCTTCTCTTCCCGATCTAGAAGCCTCCTAGATCTAGTTCTACAGGTCTATACTATGCAGCACTATCTATAAGAACCTATAGATCTCCTCTTCCTGAGCTAGAAGCGTCCTAGATCTAGTTATACAGGTCTATACTATGCAGCACTATCCATAAGAACCTATAGATCTCCTCTTACTCACCTAGAAGCCTCCTAGATCTAGTTATACAGGGCTATACTACACAACACTATCCATTAGAACCTATAGATCACCGACTGACTCCTTTGTGAATCATTTGTCCAGCTCTGTTCTCCCACCTTGACCAACACGTGGGCGCGGGCATCGTGAGTTACGGGGTGTCGATCACAACGCTGGACGACGTCTTCCTGAAACTCGTGGGAGAGGAGGAGATCGAGAAGGGAGGTGAGACCGGCGGAGGCCAGTCCTCATCGCTGAGGTGTGTGGCGTCCCTACGTTTTACACTGTCCCTTCTATGTCCGCTCATTCCCAGATTACAGCGTCTTTGCTCCGTCCGACCAAAACGAAGAAGAAAGCAGAGACGCGTCCTCGGAGGTGGAGGAGTCCGTCCTGCTGATGTCCGACTCTGGCAGCGTCGCCCTTCATGGGCTGGCACTGTGGAGGCAGCAGGTGGTGGCCATGGCGCGGATCCGCTTCCTGAAGTTAAAGCACGACATGAAAAGCATCCGATCCATGTGAGTCCTTAACCCCTTAACCCGAACGCCTGAAAAGTACTTAAAGGGGTTTTGCCACAATCTCATTTCATCCCTCCTGCATCCAGCTCTGTGCGCTCGGAAAGGGGCGGGTGTGATTTGTTTGAATTGCAGATCATGTGACCCAGCAGGATGACATCACCAGGCCTTTCCGCTCTGTAGTCAAAGAAAGGTCTGTTTATGTAAAGCATTGTGAGTAGCTGAGTGGTAAAGCTTTTGCCTCCAGACACACGGGTCCTAGGTTCAAATTCCTGCAGGAACCAAACCTGTGGGGGGGTTTTTCTCTTTATTAATGCACAGACCTCATTGAGGTTTCTTTTTTAATTATTTGCACTGACTAATTACTACGGAGCACAGAGGACAGGAGTAGAATGACAGCACCTGGGGTTTGAACACTCAGTAGCTGCCTGAGAGCAGAGGTGATGTCTGAGCATGTGCGGCCAGGACTGAGGAGCTCTCGTCACTGGTCCTTTTCTCCTGGAGACGAGCTGTAAACAATGGATCACTAAGGAGCAGCTAAAACAATAATGGTACAGAATTTTTAATAATAATAATGAATGGTGAAAATGTTTGTTATTTCATTTGCAAGCTTCCCTTGTCAATTTTACATCATGGCAAAACCCCTTTAATGACCAGAACATTTTTTTAGTTTTTGCCTCCTTGCGTTTCAACAGTTGTAACTTTTTTTTATTTTTTCAATGACGCAGTTGGATGAGGCCTCGTTTTATTCAAGACGAGTTGTACTTTATGGGGGAATAGTTTAAGTTCACTTATAAATAATTGCAGAATTTTTTATTTTTTATATTTTTACACCATTTCACACTTAATAACTAGTTAGATTAATTCTGCAGGTTATTACGGTCGTGTGAATACCTAATATGTGTAGGGTTTTTTGTGTGTGTAATTTATGCACAATTATTTTTTATTAAATATTTATTTTTATTTTATTTTTTTTATTTTTTTTTTTACACTTTTTTGTTTTTTACTTTTATTTTTTAAATACCACGAAGGGAGAACGGTTTTACTTTTTCTTTTTTTTTTTTTACACTTAGTAATGTATTAGCATATTCATATATGCTAATACATTATACTCTGTGCCAGTCTGACACAGGCAGTGATCAGGACAGCTCACAGTGTGTCCTGGTCACTGGCTTGTTACACAGACAGCTCTGGAGCCACTCTAGGTCCCCAGCTCTGACTTTGCAGCCTTTCCCCGGGCTCTGTTGGGTCACCGGGTGTTCCGATCACCCGACAGAGCAGGGGAAACAATTTGATTGTGCTGCGGTGATGATCCGCCACAATCAAAGGGTTAAAGCACTGCGTTGCGGAGGTTTCCCCACTCCCTGGTGCTCGGAGGACATGCTCTGGGATCGGGGCTGTGTAGTACAGTGTGTAGTACAGCCCCGATCCCAGCGCAGCTGCAGCGCCGGGCGCTACAATCCCCGAAGTTTACAGCGACGCCAAAAGACATCGCTGCAGACTAACGGGCCACACCGGCCGACGTCTAAAGTCAGTGGGCGGTCGTTAAGGAGTTAAAGGGCATCTCCAGTTCTCTTTAAATTGTGGCATAATGAAACGGTTCACAACTTTCTCATACCCTTGGGGCCACATGTATGAAAACTGTCTAGGTCTAAAATCCACTTTGTTTCCCATAGTAACATCAGAGCACCCCTCTCATTTCATATAGTGCTCTGGAAGAATGATAGAGGCGCAAGACAGGTTTCTGAAGAGCAAATTTTACAAAGAGGTGTTCCCACCATGCACTGTGATGGCGAATAAGAGCTGGTGTCATCTCTGGGCCCCGCAACTATCTCAGGAACTTGCCCCCAAATGAGTGGTTCTAAAACAGAGAGACAGTCCTGCTTGCTCACAACTCTCCATTCTGTTCTATGTGAGTTCCCAGTACAGGGGAGCGCTGTGTTCTCCATTCTGTTCTATGTGAGTTCCCAGTACAGGGGAGCGCTGTGTTCTCCATTCTGTTCTATGGGAGTTCCCAGTACAGGGGAGCGCTGTGTTCTCCATTCTGTTCTATGGGAGTTCCCAGTACAGGGGAGCGCTGTGTTCTTTATTCTCCTCTATGGGAGTTCTCAGTACAGGGGAGCGCTGTGTTCTCCATTCTCCTCTATGGGAGTTCTCAGTACAGGGGAGCGCTGTGTTCTCCATTCTCCTCTTTGGAGTTCCCAAGCACAGGGGAGAGCGGTGTTCTCCATTCTCCTTCTATGGTTGTTCCAGTTACTGGGGAGCGCTGTGTTCTCCATTCTCCTCTATGGGAGTTCCCAGTACAGGGGATGCGCTGTGTTCTCCATTCGGTCTCTATGTGAGGTTCCTGTACAGGGGAGCGTGTGTTTCTCCATTTCTGTTCTATGGGAGTTCTCAGTACAGGGGAGCGCTGTGTTCTCCCATTCTGTTCTATGGGAGTTCCCAGTACAGGGGAGCGCATGTGTTCTTTATTCTCCTCTAGGGGGAGTTCTCAGTATCAGGGGAGCGCTGTGTTCTCCTTACTTCCTCTATGGAGTTCCGCACAGGGGAGCGCTGTGTTTCCTCCATTTCTCTCTATGGGAGTTCCCGGTACAGGGGAGCGCTGTGTTCTCCAGTCTCCTTATGGGAGTTCCAGTACAGGGAGCGCTGTGTTCTCCATTAGTTCTATGGGAGTTCCCTGTACAGGGGAGCGCGTGTTCGCCATTCTGCTCTTGGAGTTCCCAGTACAGGGGAGCGCTGTGTTCTCTCCATTCTCTTATGGAAGACCAGTACAGGGAGCGCGTGTTTTCCATTCTCACTCTATGGTGTTCCCAGTACGGGGAGCGCTGTGTTCTCCATTCTGTCCTATGTTTTTTCCCAGTACAGGGAGTGGCTGTGTTCTCCATTTTTCCTCTTATGGAGTTCCCGTACAGGGAGCGCTGTGTTCTCCATTCTGTTTATGGGAGTTCCCTGTTACAGGGGAGCGCTGTGTTCTCCAATTCTGCTTATGGGGTGTTCCCAGTTAAAGGGAGCGCTTGTTCTTTCCATTTCCTCTATGGAGGTTCCCCCAGTACAGGGAGTGCTGGGGTATTCTCCATTCTCCTCTAGGGAGTTCCCAGTACAGGGGAGCGCTGTGTTCTATTCTGTCTATGGTAGTTCCCAGTAAGGGGGGAGTGCTGTGTTTCTATTCTCCATATGGGAGTTTCCCGGTACAGGAAGTGCTTGGTTCTCCATTTGCCTATGGAGTAGTTCCCAGTTCAGGGGAGCGCTGTGTTCTCCATTATGTTCTATTGGAGTGTCCAGTAAGGGGTGCGCTGTGTTCTCCATTATCTCTAGGGGAGTTCCCAGTACAGGGAGGTGCTGTGCTCTGCCTTCTCCTCTATGGGGATCCCAGTACAGGGGGAGCAGTATGTTCTCCATTTTTTTTTTTTTTTTTTCTTTCTATGGGAGTTTCCAGTACAGGGAAGCGCTGTGTTCTCTCCCTTTATCCTCTAATGGAAGTTCCAGTACAGGGGAGTTGCTGTGTTCTCCCATTCTCCTCCTATGGAGTTCCAGAAAAAAATACAGGGGGCCTGTGTTCTCCATTCTGTCCTATGGTAGTTCCCAGTACAGGGGAGTGCTGTGTTCTCCATTCTGCTCTATGGGAGTTCCCAGTACAGGGGAGCGCTGTGTTCTCCATTCGCTATATGGGAGTTACCCAGTACAGGGGAGTCGCTGTGTTCTCCATTTGTCTTTGGGAGTTCCCTGTACAGGGGAGTGCTGTGTTCTCCATTCTCCTCTGATGGGTGTTCCCAGTACAGGGAAGTGCTGTGTTTCTCCATTCTTGCTCTATGGGAGTTCCTGTACAGGGGGTGCTGTGTTCTCCATTCTCCTCTATGGGAGTTCTCAGTACAGGGGAGCGCTGTGTTCTCCATTCTGCTCTATGGGAATTCCCAGTACAGGGGAGCGCTGTGTTCTCCATTCTGTTCTATGTGAATATGACTTTGCGGTCACCCAGCTTTCCATGGAAGGGATAGAAGTAAAAAATTATCCAAACCACTGGAAAGCGGACGCCGCGGCTTGCAGATGAATTCTCTGATTGTAGACTTGTATTTCAGATTGCTTCTTCTGGTCCTGTTCATCTTACCCCTCATCATTACGGCCATATTGGTAGAGTCCAAGAAGACTATTCAAGACTGGAAGCTCAGCCCGGACCTTTATTTCCGAGGACCTGGACACAGGGAGCACAAGTATTACACCAGTCTCCTGGTCCACAACAACACAGGTAGGAAGGTGAAGCTGTGACTGGCTTGGTGATGCCCGGTGATGGGCAGGGCCGCCCTCTTCCCCATAAACACCCTGAATGTAGATTAAGGTGGTAAAGAAATTATATAAAAGAGATGTATTGCATGGTTACCTCTATGCTTGTTCTCAAACACACAAGTAACCTATTATTTATAAGCAATCGTATGCACCTTTTGTTTGTTCAGTCGAATGCGAGTCTTTCATAGCTCGCATATTAAACATCTATCGGCAAATTGACCCAAACTTTCTTAAAAATATTTTCTCCTTTTAATATGAACGATGTACAAATACAGAAACAGTCTTTGCCAGTCATAGGAAAAGGTGCAATACTTATCGCATTAAAGCGTAGTCCATATTCTCAATGGTATTAGATATGAGGATAGCTGGAGGGCAGAAGCCGTCCGCACACCCGTGCGGATATAAAACATATTAGGCTTCCCAGGAGAGGTCAGGCATGAGGTTTTAAATTGTGATTTCTCACCTCTGTCTACAAGTGTTACCCGCTGCAGAGGGTGTCACAAGGGGGCCTTATTTGTCTTGTGTCCATGAGATTAGGGACAATTGCCCAAGTAGTAGGCTTGTGATACCTTACTGGAGCTAGTAAATTGCTGTATATATAAGGCTTTCCTGTTAATAGGTGGTGTCCCACCAGACTTGATAATAGAAAAGGAGCTATTCCTTCAGAAGTAGGTAGGGTTAAATGATGAGGTTAAAAATCAGGTTTTTAAATAGTGAGTATAGAGGTTAAATGTTGTACATAATAAAAGTTACGTTTTAGTGTTTTATAGATAGAGAACTGATAGAGTAAGTTTGCCTATGGCAAAATAGTAAATATAGTGATCAAAAGTCACTCTCTGTTCTCTTGTGAGATTCCCATTTTTTTGGAGACCCTTACAGCTACAGTCACTGTTGGACTGTAGTGCCAAGGGCCCAACAACAGAGATGATTCTTTGGGCTCCCCTACAGCTTCAGTCAGTGCCTGACCCCCAACAAAAGAGCTAATTCTTGGGGCCCTCTTTTTACGGGCGCGTATTGTGCCCCCGGGGAAAATGGCAGGTAATCAGGTATTTGTGGGGCGTACGTTGGGCACATTGCAGCAGAATTATGCCCCCAAGTACGCCCTGCAAATAGGCCGTCTGTACATACCTTTAGGCCCACCAATAGGGTTGATTGTTATTATACACTACTGCTCATTCTTTTTTGCTTTCTGTCCTTCTACCTGATGCCTTAAGCTCCCACAGGAGGTTTTCCCTGCTTCCCTGTGGGCCACTCCAAGCCCAAGCCACAGCCCTGTGGGCCATGTCGCCGCAGTCCTTTCAGCGGTCCTTGGGGACTGTGGTGAGAGCCACTCGGAGCCGTCTTAACAAAATTATGGGCACTGGAGCATAGCACTGCAGTGGGCCCTGCCCAAATACAGGGCATCACACTTGACCATGCCTTGACCCCCCCCAAGCAAGTTAAATAAGCAAATCCAACCAAGGGATCCAGGGTAGGTTCTTGTATTACTGTGAATATAATCAAACACTTGGGGCCCTTATACTTGTTGGGCCCCTGGGCAACTGCCTAGTGTGCCCAATGGAAAAGATGGCCCTGCAGCCACTCCAACCCACATGGCTGCCATTAGTGGGCTTCACTTAGCCTGGTTAGTCAATTGCAGTAGTAGTAGTGTGTCCGTATAACCGGGATCTTTGCACTTTAGGAGCGGGGTCTTGCTGACAGATCCATCACCTACTGCACAGGTGTCAAACGGCGGCCCTGTTGGGAAACTACAACTCCCATCATGCATTTGTATATTCTATAACAGTGGGCATGATGGGAGTTGTAGTTTCCCAACAGCTGGAGGGCCGCAGTTTGACACCCCTAACCTACTGCCTCCTCTGTGACAGGTGCGTCCATCGAAGACTTTGTCAATGGCATCAAGGCGCAGGATGTGGAGGTGAAGGTCGTCGATGGTCCGTACGACCGAAACACAATCGGCTACAACGGAGCCATCGAGCTGAAGGTGACGTACGCCATATAAGACTGTTCAGGACGTCAGCAGCAGGGGGCGCACCTGAGGGGATTTTTTTTTTTTTTGAAAATATGTTTATTAGGTTATAAGGCCAACCAAAGGTATAATAATAACATGTAAAAAGCATGGATATAATAAAGATAAAAGTTACACTGGTAGAAGAAACACTCATGCCTCCTATAGACTCTTAGACATGCAACACAGGAGTCGATTAAGAGGATAGATATAATAGCAGCATATCTAAAGTGTCACCCTTAACCACTTCTTCTATGGTGACTAACCAAGGCCCATAACCTTCAATTTTCTAACACTGAAAAACCCAAGAACCTAAATAAAACAATAACCAGACAAGACACACACACGACAAGAAACAACAACAAAGAGAGAGAGAAGAGAAAAAAAAAAAAGGGGAGGGGGGGTAGGGGGGAATAGAGGGGCTCTCCCTCGCATCACCAGAGGGGATTAATTTAAAGTCCTGTTCCTTTGTGTTCAGAATAACAGCTTCACAATCATTGGAAACCCCCGAGTGCGGAACGCGTTGCCCGTCCTGGTGAATATGATCAGCAACGCCCTCCTGAAGACCTTCAGCTCCAGCGAGCAGATCGAAATCTGGAACAAGCCCATCAGGCCTGTGAGTCCTGAATATTAGACAGTGTGGTGGAAGTCACCGCTCCTCCTCTCGCTAAATGTGCGACTGTTTCTAAACACATATCTGGTTTCTGGAAAGCTGGGTGACAACATTTTTGGCTGATGCCCCCATAGCTTTCCCAGACTCCTTAACTGGCAAATCTGACTAGATGGGTAATGAAGCCATCCAGAAGCGATGGAAAGCTGGGTGGGTAAAGGCAGCCATATTGGTTACTCTCCAGTGAGGTGAGATAAGACCGCCATTGGTATGACTCCACTGCCATCTTGCTGGTTTGGCCCATTACCATACCATGCGGATAGACCAAGGCTTCTGATTTGGTTTCTTGTTTCTGTAGGAATCTGACGACGCCTTCTACATTCTTCTCTTCGTCGGCCTGTCCTTCATGGTGTTTGGAGTTGGTCTCGCCCCACACTTTGCGATGAGCAGTGTCCAGGACTATAAGGTGGGTGTAAAGCTATCACCGAGCTTCAGAGCTGCATAAGAAGTAGATACCTGGCCATACACATTATATAATGTATACGGGGGTCTCCTGACTCTCACGAGATGGCAGGTTTTGGGGGTCATAAAAACCAAGCACCTGTCATCCTTTTAATGCTATCTCACCTGGGACAGACACTCCCTGAATACTGCTGTTGGTGTGACTGGTAGGTAACATGCATTTTGTGAGTCAGCGTCATGTCCTCTAATGCCTTCATATCCAGAGCTGTATTCATACTTCTGCTTGTGCTGACAAACTTCTAAATGTTGCATATAGGGGTCTCACTGTAAATAACTATATCAACCTTGTTAAATGGGTGCACTATGCCACGCGGTCAGCGGCTAGCTCCTGCCATGTTTGTTTCTTCTGAGAAGATACATATCCGAGTCTCCCTTTGCTTCAGGAGCTGCAATCATGCTTCTGCTGGAATCGTTCAGCCCTGGGGTCGGATTCTGAAGCTAGCAGACTTCCGATTGAGGATTCTATAACAGATGATGTACCTTTTTTTTTTTTTTTAATTGACAATTTTTATTGATTTTTCAATTATTATAACAAAACAAGTAAAACAACGGTGTAAATTGGCACCTGAGAAATATAGTACACGTATAAGGCATGTGTGAAGCAGGCATTAAGCATATGCAATCAAACCTAAACGGAAATAACATTGAGGCTGCGAATTAGACAAAGCTTATATGGTTACTCATTAAGCCATAGATCAAAGACTTCCAGCCTCATCAAAAAGAAACCAGATAATGTACCTTAACATCACATCCCCTAGTGAGCTCCTGTATATTGTCATTTTCACTACACCAGTCACATCCAGACTTGCAACCATCATCCTCGGGCAACTTAAAGGGGTTTTGCCAGGATCTCATTTCATCCCTCCTGCCTCCATCTCTGTGCGCTCAGAAGGGGGCGTGTGTGATTTGCTTGAATTGCAGATCATGTGACCCAGCAGGATGAAATCACCGGGCCTTTCCTCTCTGTAGTCAAAGAAAGGTCTGTTTATGTATAAAGCTGTGAGTATCTACAGTGTAGCTCAGCGGTAACATTTTTGCTTTACAGCACAAGGGTCCTCGGTTCAAATCCCTGCAGGAAATTAACCTGTGTTTTTATTTTCTCTTTATCAGTGCACAGACCTCATGGAGGTTTCTTTTTTATTTATTTGTACTGTTTCACTTAATACTAAGGAGTACAGAGGATGGGAGTAGAATGGCAGCACCTGGGGGTTTGAACACTCAGTAGCTGCCTGAGAGGAGAGGTGATGTCTGAGCATGTGCGACCAGGAGTGAGGAGCTCTCAGCCCTGGTCGTATCCCCTGGAGATGAGCTATAAACAATGCATCACTAAGGCAGCAGCTAAAACAAAAAACGGTGCAGAATTTTTAATAATAATGAAAGGTGAAAATGTTTGTTATTTAATTTTCAAACTTCCCACGTCAATTTTACTTCGTGGCAAAACCCCTTTAACCTCTTAAGGACCCTGGACGTATGAGTACGTCCCAGGGTCCATAAGGGGCTTTGCAGGGGGATCGCTCCATGACCCCCCCGCACAGCCGGCGGGTGTTAGAGGCTAATCGCCACTAACACCCGGCCGTTACACTGCAGCAAAGATGGCCGCAGCGTCTGAATGAATTAAGATCAGTGCCCCGCACCGTCGCAGCATAGCTGCAGCGATCCGACCCCCGGACATGGCAGTGGGGAGCCTTGGGAAGGCTCCCGTCACTGCCATGTCCTGGTTTGCCCCACTTCTGGCCGCAGACAGGAAGTGGGGAAACTGCCATCTTGGTACAGTCTAATGCACTGCCTATGCAATGCATTAGACTGTATTGACAATCGCGCCCCCTAGTGGTCAAGCACCATAGGGGGACTCCATGTTAAAGTAAAAAAAATAAAATAAAGTTTTACAGTACAAAAAAAAAGGATTAAAAGTTCAAATTACCCCCCTTTCCACATTTTAGAAATAAAAACAATAAAATAATAAAAAAGTTACACATATTTGGTATCGCGGCGTCCGAAAAATTCTGATCTATAAAAATATAACATCATTTATCCCGTACGCTGAACACCGTAGAAGAAAAAAAATCCAAACGCCAAAATTGCGTTTTTTGGTCATTTTACGTCACTTAAAAAATGGAATAAAAGTGATAAAAAAAAAGTCGCATGCATTCCAAACTGCTAGCGATAAAAAGTATACTTCAGCCCGCAAAAAATGCCGCCTCACTGACATCCGTGGGTGTTAGTACAAAAAAGTTATTGGTCGCACAAACTGGCGCTGCGGCGCAAATTTCAAAAGTGGAAAAAGTTTGGAATTTTTTAACGGCATCAAAACATAATGAAAACTATACATGTTTGATGTTGCCGGATGTGTATCAGCCTGTAGAATACAGAGAACACATTGTATTTACTGAAGATTGAACGCCGTAAAAGCAAAACCCCCGCAAACATGGCGAAAATACGTTTTTTTTTCACAATTTGTCCCACTTGGAATTTTTTTGCGGTTTCCCAGTATATTCTATAGTTACAGTGAAAAACACCATTAGAAAGTACATCTTGCCCCCGCAAAATAAAAGCCCTCTGTGTCTATGTAGGTGGAAAAATAAAAAAGTTATGGCTCTGGGAAGGCGAGGAGGGAAAAACGAACGTGTCAACAACAACAAAAACGCCTGGTCCTTAAAGGGGTTGTCTCACTACAAGGATTGTTTTTTATATTAAAGATCTTGCAAAACCAAGTCACTTTGCAATATATGTCCATTAACAGTGTTTCCCACCTATTCCAAAAATATCCACTCTTGTATGAGCTGCATCAGCTCCTCAGGTCACTATAGCTACAGACCTGTTCGATCTCTCCTGATAGGCTGCAGCGCTGGTTGCTATAGCTACCATACCTGTTCGATCTCTCCCGATAGGCTGCCAGCACTGGTTGCTATAGCTACAGACTGTTTGATCTCTGCTGATAGGCTGCCCGCACTGGTCTATAGCTCAGACCTGTTTCGATCTCTCCTGATAGGCTGCCAGCACTGGTCGCTATAGCTACAGACCTGTGTCATCTCTCCTGATAGGCTGCCAGCACTGGTCGCTATAGCTACAGACATCTTTGATCTATCCTGATAGGCTGCCAGCACTGGTAGCTATAGCGACAGACCTGTTGGATCTATCCTGATAGGCCTGCCAGCACTGGTCGCTATAGCTACAGACCTGTTCAATCTCTCCTGATAGGCTGCCAGCACTGGGTTTCTAATAGCTAACAGACCTGTTCAATCTCTCCTGATAGGCTGGGCCCGCACTGGTTGCTAATAGCTCCAGACCTTTTCGATCTCTCCTGATAGGCTGCCAGCGCTGGTTGCTATAGCTACAGACCTGTTCGATCTCTCCTGATAGGCTTTCCCAGCACTGGGTTTCTATAGCTACAGACCTGTTTCGATCTCTCTGAAAGGCTGCCAGCACTGTTTGCTATAGCTACAGTCCGGTTAAATCACTCCTGAAAGGCTGCCAGCACTGATTGCTATTGCTACAGACCTGTTCAATCTCTCCTGATAGGCTGCCAGCACTGGTTGCTATAGCTACAGACCTATTCGATCTCTCCTGATAGGCTGCCAGCGCTGGTCACTATAGCTACAGACCTGTGTGATCTCTCCTGATAGGTTGCCAGCACTGGTTGCTATAGCTACAGGCCTGCTCGATATCTCCTGATAGGCTGCCAGCACTGGTTGCTCTAGCTACAGACCTGTTCGATCTCTCCTGATAGGCTGCCAGCACTGGTTGCTATAGCTACAGACCTGGCTACTATTGCAGCCTAATAGAAGCCAGTAAACAAGCCCCTGAATTCAAAGTGACACCAAGAAAACAGGACTGAGGTGAGATGAATCAATGTAGTGAGACAACCCCTTTAAGGGGTTAAGCAAGGGTGCCTTACCTCTATTAGTGGGCCAACACCCGGACTATAGCTGACACCGCTTCCCAGCAGGGGATCATCCTGGCCTCAGGAACATTGCATTGCTGCAGAGGATTATGGGTAATATGACCAACGCCAGGTATCATTGAGTAGTCACAGCTGCTGACATCCTCCTTACCCCGTGTGTGGATGGCAGCCGTCCTGGCAGAACAGGTGGGCATCACATTGGTACACTGTCATCTAATGACCCACCTGCGTCTCTTTCAGATCCAGGCTCGCTCTCAGCTGCGGCTCTCCGGCCTCTTCCCATCAGCGTACTGGTGCGGACAGGCCTTGGTGGACATGGCCCTCTACTGGCTGCTGCTCTTCCTGATGGTGGCCATCTTGTATGCATTTAACTACAGATCATTTTTTGGATTATGGCAAGCCATGCTACTGGTAAGTGCGACTCTTCATGTTTGGGCAGCTGACCCCCTGCCGGGGGCATCAGCAGCTTTAAGTCTTATTCCAAAGGCTACTGTCTGGTTTCCACAAAACCTTTATTTACCAGAAAGGGCAGTGGCAGCTAACTGGCAAGCGGTGAACATTGGGAGAGGTAACCAGAAGCCGCATATGTACAGGGAGACTTATGAAGAGGTAACCACGCCGCACAGGACAGGGAGATTACGGGGGGAGGAAACCCAGCACCGCCATGGACGGGGAACTTACTGGGGGAGGAACCACGCCGCACAGGACAGGGATTCTGGGGGGGGTAACCACGCCGCACAGGGACAGGGAGGCTTACTGGGGAGGAAACCCGCAGCCGCACATGGACAGGGGGGTTACTGGGGGAGGTAAACAGCCCACATGGACGGGGAGACTTACGGGGGGAGGTAACCACAGCCGCACTGTACGGGGAGATTAGGGGGAGGGGAAAAACCAGCACCCCGCAAGGGGACAGGGGGGGACTTACGGGGGGGAGGAAACCCAACCCGCACATGTCAGGGAGACTTACTGGGGGGGTAACCAGCACCGCACATGGACGGGGGAGGTTACGGGGGGAGGTAACCAGCGCCGCCAGTACAGGGAGATTTACGGGGGAGGGGAAACCCAAAGCCGCATAGTACGGGAGACTTACTGAGAAAGGGGAAACCAGCAGCCCACAGGGACGGGGAGATTTTTAGGGGGGGAGGTAACCACAGCCGGCAATGGACAGGGGGGCTTAGGGGGGAGGAAACCCAGCGGGCCGCACATGGACAGGGGCTTACGGGGGAGGTAACCACACCCGCACATGGACAGGAGACTTACTGGGGGAGGTAACCAAACCCAGGCCGCACATGTAACAGGGAGACTTACTGGGAGAGGTAACCAGCAGCGACATGGACAGGGAGATTACTGGGGAGTAACCAGCAGCCGCACATTACAGGAGAACTACTGGGGGAGGTTACCAGCAGCCGCACATGGACAGGAGGCTTACTGGGGGAGGTTAACCAGCAGCCGCACATTACAGGGAGACTACGGGGAGAGGTAACCAGAAGCCGCTTTATGTACAGGAAAACTTACTGAGAAGGGGTAACCAGCAGCCGAAACATGGACAGGGAGCTTACTGGGGGAGGTAACCAGCAGCCGCAATGACAGGAAGGCTTACTGGAGAGTACCAGCAGCCGCACATGGCCCAGGGGAAAATTACTGGGAGAGGTAACCAGAAGCCGCACATGTACAGGAAGGCTTACTGGGAGAGGTAACCAGCAGCCGCACATGGACAGGGAGACTTACTGGGAGAGGTAACCAGCAGCCGCACATGGACAGGGAGACTTACTGGGAGAGGTAACCAGCAGCCGCACATGGACAGGGAGACTTACTGGTAGAGGTAACCAGCAGCCGCACATGTACAGGGAGACTTACTGGGGGAGGTAACCAGCAGCCGCACGTGTACAGGGAGACTTACTGAGAGAGGTAACCAGCAGCCGCACATGGACGGGGAAAGACTTACTGGGGAGGTAACCGCGCCGCACATGGACAGGGAGTCTTACTGGGAGAGGTAACCAGCAGCCGCACATGGACAGGGAGACTTACTGGGGGAGGTAACCAGCAGCCGCACATGGACAGGGAGACTTACTGGGGGAGGTAACCAGCAGCCGCACATGGACAGGGAGACTTACTGGGGGAGGTAACAAGCAGCCGCACATGGACAGGGAGGCTTACTGAGAGAGGTAACCAGCAGCCGCACATGTACAGGGAGACTTACTGGCACAGGAAACAAGAGGCCGCACATGTAAAGGGAGACTTACTGGGAGAGGTAACCAGCAGCCGCACATGGACAGGGAGACTTACTGGAAGAGGTAACCAGAAGCCGCACATGTACAGGGGAAAACTTACGGGTGAGAGGTAACAAAGCCGCACATGGACAGGGAGACTTACTGGGAGAGGTAACCAGCAGCCGCACATGTACAGGGAGACTTACTGAGAGAGGTAACCAGAAGCCGCACATGTACAGGGAGACTTACTGGGAGAGGTAACCAGCAGCCGCACATGGACAGGGAGACTTACTGGGAGAGGTAACCAGCAGCCGCACATGGACAGGGAGACTTACTGGGAGAGGTAACCAGCAGCCGCACATGTACAGGGAGACTTACTGAGAGAGGTAACCAGCAGCCGCACATGGACAGGGAGACTTACTGGGTGAGGTAACCAGCAGCCGCACATGGACAGGGAGACTTACTGGGGGAGGTAACCAGCAGCCGCACAGGGACAAGGGAGACTTACTGGGAAGGTAACCAGCAACCGCACATGTACAAGGGAGACTTTACTGAGAGAGGTAACCAGCAGCCGCAAAGTACAGGGAACTTACTGAAGAGGTTAACCAGAAGCCGCACATGTACAGGGAGACTTACTGGGAGAGGTAACCAGCAGCCGCCCCATGTACAGGGAGACTTACTGGGAGGGTAACCAGCAGCGCCCCCATGACAGGAGACTTCCCTGGGAGAGGTAACCAGCAGCCGCACATGGACAGGGAGACTTACTGGAAGAGGTAACCAGCAGCCGCACATGGACAGGGAGACTTACTGGGAGAGGTAACCAGCAGCCGCACATGGACAGGGAGACTTACTGGGAGAGGTAACCAGCAGCCGCACATGGACAGGAGACCTTGACTTGAATGAGGTAACCAGCAGCCGCACATGTAAGGGAGACTTTACTGGGAGAGGTTAACCAGCAGCCGCACATGTACAGGGAGACTTACTGGGAGAGGTAACCAGCAGCCGCCACTGACAGGGAGACTTACTGGGAGAGGTAAACGCAGGCCGCACATGGACATGGGAAAGACTTTACTGGGAGAGGTAACCAGCAGCCGCACATGGACAGGGAGACTTTTACGGAAGAGGTAACCCAGCAGCCCGACATGGGACAGAGAGACTTTACGGGAAGGGTTAACCAGCAGCCGCACTTTGGACAGGAGACTTACTGGGAGGGTAACCAGCAGCCGCACATGGACAGGGAGACTTTCTGGACGAGGTAACCAGCAACCGCACATGTACAGGGGGGACTACTGGAGAGGTAACCAGCAGCCGCACATGACAGGAAGACTTACTGGAAGAGGGAAACCCAGAAGCACCCATGAAACAGGGAAACTTTACTTGGGAGAGGTAACCAGCGCCACACTTGGACAGGAGACTTACTGGGAGAGGGTAACCACAGCCCCACAGGGACAGGGAGACTTACTGGGGAGAGGTAAAAAGCACCGCACATGTACAGGGAGGACTTACTGGGAGAGGTAACAGCACCCAACATGTACGGGGAAAACTTACTGGGGGAGGTAAAACCACAGCCGCACATGTACAGGGAGACTTACTGGGAGAGGTAACCAGCAGCCGCACATGGACAGGGAGACAATGGAGGCAATGGCTCCTGTATCATGTGGTTGGCCCCTGAAGGCAATGGCTCCTGTATCATGTGGTTGGGCCCTGAAGGCATCGCTCCTGTATCATGTGATTGGCCCCTGAAGGCAATGGCTCCTGTATCATGTGATTGGCCCCTGAAGGCAATGGCTCCTGTATCATGTAGTTGGCCCCTGAAGGCAATGGCTCCTGTATCATGTGGTTGGCCCCTGAAGGCAATGGCTCCTGTATAATGTGGTTGGACCCTGAAGGCAATGGCTCCTGTATCATGTGTTTGGCCCCTGAAGGCAATGGCTCCTGTATCATGTGGTTGGCCCCTGAAGGTAATGGCTCCTGTATAATGTGGTTGGCCCCTGAAGGCAATGGCTCCTGTATAATGTGGTTGGCCCCTTAAGGCAATGGCCCCATGTATAATGAATCTGGCCCCTGAAGGCAATGGGTCCTGTATAATGTGTTTGGCCCCTGAAGGCAATGGCTCCTGTATCATGAATCTGGCCACTGAAGGCAATGGCCCCTGTATCATGAATCTGGCCCCTGAAGGCAATGGCTCCTGTATCATGTGGTTGGCCCCTGAAAGCAATGGCTCATGTATAATGTGGTTGGCCCCTGAAGGAAATAGCACCTGTAAAATGTGGTTGGCTCCTGAAGGCAATGGCTCCTGTATCATGAATATGGCCCCTGAAGGCAATGGCTCCTGTATCATGGGGTTGGCCCCTGAAGGCAATGGCTCCTGTATCATGGGGTTGGCCCCTGAAGGCAATGGCTCCTGTATCATGTGGTTGGCCACTGAAGGCAATGGCCCCTGTATCATGAAAGTGGCCCCTGAAGGCAATGGCTCCTGTATCATGTTGTTGGCCACTGAAGGCAATGGCCCCTGTATCATGAATGTGGCCCCTGAAGGCAATGGCTCCTGTATCATGTGGTTGGCCCCTGAAGGCAATGGCTCCTGTATCATGTGGTTGGGCCCTGAAGGCAATGGCTCCTGTATCATGAGGTTGGCCCCTGAAGGCAATGGCTCCTGTATCATGTTGTTGGCCCCTAAAGGCAATGGCCCCTGTATCATGAATGGAAGGCAATGGCTCCTGTATCATGTTGTTGGCCCCTGAAGGCAATGGCTCCTGTATCAATGAATTTTTTGGCCCCTGAAGGAATGGCTCCTGTATAAATGGGGATTTGTGCCCCTGAAGGCAATGGCTCCTGTATCATGTTGTTGGCCCCTGAAGGCAATGGCTCCTGTATCATGAATGTGGCCCCTGAAGGGAATGGCTCCTGTATTATGAGATTGGCCCAAGAAGGCAATGGCTCCTGTATCATGCGGTTGGCCCCTGAAGGCAATGGCTCCTGTATCATGTTGTTGGCCCCTGAAGGCAATGGCCCCTGTATCATGAATGTGGCCCCTGAAGGCAATGGCTCCTGTATCATGTTGTTGGCCCCTGAAGGCAATGGCTCCTGTATCATGAATCTGGCCCCTGAAGGCAATGGCTCCTGTATAATGTGATTGGCCCCTGAAGGCAATGGCTCCTGTATCATGAATCTGGCCCCTGAAGGGAATGGCTCCTGTATAATGTGATTGGCCCCTGGAGGCAATGGCTCCTGTATCATGAATGTGGCCCCTGAAGGCAATGGCTCCTGTATAATGTGATTGGCCCCTGAAGGCGATGGCTCCTGTATCATGTGATTGGCCCCTGAAGGCAATGGCTCCTGTATCATGTGATTGGCTCCTGTATCATGAATGTGGCCCTTCGCCTCCCTTGCACTGCATCTGGTGAATGTGTTGCATCTGATCGGTGATATATACTCCTCCGCTCTTGCACATTTCTGTTTTGCAGCTCTTGGAGCTCCTCGCCTACGGTGCAGCCATCGTTCTGTACGTCTATTTAATCGCCTTCATTTTCAGAAAAGGAAAAGTTCATTCAGATCGCTGGTCGTTCCTCTTCATTATATTAGGGGTATGTGTGCACTGCAGAGCTCTACAGTAATAGGTTAGGTTCACACGGCTGGACGCAGATTTAGCCTGAAACCGCATCACAATCTTATATCCACATCCCGTACACAACTGTGTAAAAGTGAGACTGTCCTTTTGGAGGTGCCAAAGTCTTAGGGCTCCAAAAAAATGGGAATCTCGCAAGAGACCAGAGAGTGACTTTTAATAACTATATTTACTATTTTGCCATAGGCAAACTTAAACTCTATCAGTTCTCTATCTATAAAACACTAAAACGTAACTTTTATTATGTATAACACTTAACCTCGATACACACTATTTAAAAACCTGATTTCTAACCTCACCATTTATCCCTTTCTACTTCTGAAGGAATAGCTCCTTTTCTTTTATCAAGTCTGGTGGAGCACCACCTATAAACAGAGGAGCCCTATATATACTAACTCCAGTAAGGGATCCCAAGCCTCCTACTTGGGCAGTCGTCCCTGATCTAATGGACATAAAATATATAAGGTTTCCTTGTGATACCCTCTGCAGCGGGTGACACTTGTAGACAGAGGTGAGAAATCACAATTTCAAATGTCATGCCTGACCTCCCCAACATGTTTCCCTAGCTAAACTGGCTTCATCAGGGGTTAGAGGTCCGGTCCTATGGCAAAATAGTAAATATAGTGATCAAAAGTCACTCTCTGTTCTCTTGCGAGATTCCCATTTTTTTGGAGCCTATACTTGTTGGGCCCCCGGGCAACTGCCTAGTGTGCCCAATGGAAAAGAGGGCCCTGCAGCCACTCCAAGCCTCTAACCCCTGATGAAGCCAGTTTAGCTGGTGAAACATGTTGGGGAGGTCAGGCATGACATTTTAAATTGTGATTTCTCACCTCTGTCTAAAAAGTGTCACCCGCTGCAGAGGGTGTCACAAGGGTGCCTTATTTGTCTTGTGTCCATTAGATTAGGGACGATTGCCCAAGTAGGAGGCTTGGGATCCCTTACTGAAGCTAGTACTTTGCTATAATATAAGGCTCCCCTGTTAATAGGTGGGGTTCCACCAGACTTGATAATAGAAAAGGAGCTATTCCTTCAGAAGAAGAAGAAAGGGATAAATTGAGAGGTTAGAGATCAGGTTTTTAAACAGTGTGTATAGAGGTTAAGTGTTATACATAATAAAAGTTACGTTTTAGTGTTTTATAGATTGAGAACTGATAGAGTTTAAGTTTGCCTATGGCAAAATAGTAAATAAAGTCTTAGGGCGCCTAAAGTAATACGATACTTTCAAAAATTTGGTGTCTGGTATACCTTGCATAGCAAACTTACCGCACCTTTTCTTGTTGCAGATTACCTCCAATCCTATCTCATGGTTAATAATGGGAGGTCATTTCGGTGCATACATCGCTTACCTGTTCCTGGTGCCTCCCGCTAACTTAGGAGCACTGCTGATACATCTGGTGAGTGGTGCTCTAGGGGAAATCAAAGCATTATTTTCTGACAGGTTATCATAATATAATAATTAACAGTAAGGAAGAACCAACAGTATATGTCTAGTCTGCGCAACCTTTTTTTTTTTTTTTTTTTAAATCTATTTATTAGATTATAAGGTCAACCAAAGATACAATACATAAATGCAAAGAGCATGGGTATGGTAAAAACTAAAAGTTATACTAGCTAGAAATTCTTAGACATGCAAAAAAAATGTAGATTAAAAGGAGACATGCCATAGCAGCAAATCTTAGGTCTCCCCAACAACCAATTTTTCTATGGTGGCTAACAAAAGCCAATAGCCTCCATTTTTTTTAACACAGAAAAACCAAACGCCTTAGAACAAAAACCAGACAAGACACACACGTGACAACAGGGAGAGGAAGAAAAGGACAAAAAAAGGGGGGGGGGGTAGGGAGGAGAGGGTAAAATAGGGGGCTCACCGCGGCCTCAGGGCCAGGAACCCACTTGGGTCAGACAGAACAAGATGTCTGTTATTTTTTCCGAGGTCTGGGCATGCCCCTCGAGAAGCATAAGCATATCCTCCAGGGACTATATATATATATAATTTAGATTAGAAATTGTACACGGTACCGTCTCAGGAATTTGTAAACGCTCCAAAGATCCTGCGAGAACGCCCTCAAGGTCCCATTTAGTACTCCCCGAAGGGAACACTAGAGACTTAATATCTTCTGATGACAAGAAAGATTCTATGTAGGGCTTCCAAGTGGTGAAAAATTGTGCACCCTGTCTTGACGTGGATACAGTCCAAATCTCCCCCAAAAAGTCTCCAAGACTAAGGACTTGCAATCCAAAATGCGTCAGCAGCCAGTTAGCATAGCTCCTCGGAGAGACGCTGGTACATGGAGACTGTATTTGGACAGTAATAATATTAATTGTTGGAATAAGGACCGGATTTGACATATTGGGTAGTGGTAGTCCCCGGAGTCAATTGCTAAGGTCTTAACAATCGACTTGAGGCCTTAACAACTGGCTTAACAACCGACTGGAGTCAGCGGAGTCGATTGCTGACTCTTATCAACTGACTTGTCTTGAGGCCTTAACAACCGGCTTAACGACTCTTAGCGACTTCACAACGCAGTAAATTATGTGATCCCCCAGTAAAGGAAATTTGGGGTTTCCCCAAAAGTATGTTATACGTCCCCATTTGGGGTGGTTATATCCTTTTATATCTCCGGGTAGGTAGGTGGGGTAGTTTTAATGCCCCCAGCGGGTTTTATATGGGCAGGTTATTAAATCCCCCAGCGGGTTTATGGCAGGTTATTGACCCCCCAAGCAGGTATATAGGGGTTATTGACCCCCCCAAGAAGGTTATATGGGCGGGGTTTAGGGGTTTCCCCTTTAGCGGGGTTATATGGGCAGGTTATGGGAATCCCCCACCCAGGTAAAAGGGCAGGTTAGGGGACCCCCCCCTTTTTTGTATATAGGCGGTTTAGGGGATCCCCCGGAGGTATATAGGCGGGTTTAAAGGTTTTCCCCCTGTAGGTTTTTAGGCAGGTTATGGATCCCCTGGGGGGGAATTTGGGCAAGGTTTTTAGGTCCCCCGGGCGGGGTATATAGACAGGTTTAGGTCCCCAAAGCAGGTAAAATGGGCGGGGTTTGGGTTTCCCCCGGGCAGGTATAATAGGCAGGTTTGGGTTTCCCCGCAGGTATATGGGCCCGGGTTTTTGGGCCCCCCCCAGGGGTTATAGGAAGGTTTAGGTCCCTCAGCAGGTTTTTTTTGGACAGGTTTTTGGTTTTCCCCCCAGCAGGTATATTGGGGTTATGGACCCCCCAGTAGGAAATTTAGGCGGGGTTTGGGTTTCCCCCCAGCAGGTATATAGTTTGCTTATAGGCCTAACAGCACATGTGTAGGAAAATTAAAACCCCCCTCCCTGCACGTATTAAGTAGAAATCCCCCCTTCCCTGCCCCAAATAACAGTGGGAAATTTGCCCCCCTCCCTGCACATAAAACCCAAATAGATAATGGGCCCCCCCCCCTGCACTAGGGACAGTAGATAATACCCCCCCTGACATAAAAAAGGGTAGAAAAAATGGGGCCCCCCCAACCCTGCACATTTTGACAGTAGAAAAATGGGCCCCCCCCTGAACATATGACGTAGTTTAATAGCCCCCCAGCTAAATGGGAGTTTAATTAAAGAAATTTAACCGGGACGGGCACTTCCCTGACCCCCCTGCCGCTGCCGCTGTCGTGCTCCGGGTTCTTTTTTTTCAGCAGTTTAAAGTTCACCGGGGGGCCCCCCGCGGAAGGGGGCCAGCGTGAGGCCCGGCACACCCCCCCGTGCACCCCGGGGCACGAACCAAAAGCCGAAACCTCCCTTGCGGAAAAACAGATTACTCTGCGGGGCTCTCTGCCCCGCCAAAGGCATCTAATGAAATGGGGTTTTCCGGCGGACCCCCCCAAAACGCTCCCCATCCCCAAAAGGGTCCTAAGCGCTAACCCGATAGTTGGCGACTGGGTTGCAGTTTTAGGACCCTAACGATCGGCGGGGCGGGATAGGGGGCCGGGGGCCGTGGGATAGGTAGGGGGTTTAAAATTTGGGATTTACAGAAAGGGGTAAATAAGGGGTTTCTTTTTCAACCCTAAAGCTGGGTAAATTTGCGCGGGGAAATAGAGGGGGGGCTGCTCCCTCCAGTATCTGGGGGGCACCTTCCTTGTTTTTCTGGAAAGCTTTTTCCCATCCTACAGGGAAACCCTATGTAGCAAACTCAGAGCCAAGTTCATAAGACCTAGAGGGACCTTTACTAGGTGGGCACCATATCACAGTGTTCTATGGGGCTTGTTTACTGCATTGTTGGCCCTATATGGCAGTATTATGTCGCCAATGTTGGGCAAGATTGTGGGGACACCATATAAAAATATTGCGTGGCCAAAATATTATTTTGTAAGCATTGTAAAAGTTCTTCCTTCCAAGAAATCAGCCAACAACTATCTTCCAATCCCCCTTTTTAAATTTTTTATGCATAGATGAGGTGCATGTTTTCGTATCCTCCCATCCCGGGTGTGTCCTCCTCCAGACTTTTTCCCCGGTGCCCCCCCTCAAAACCTTTTCCCCGTGCCCCCCTCGGGGCCCTGTGCCTTTTGCCCCCTCCAGACTGGGGCCTGCCCCCCTATGGGCCTGGCCGTGTCCTCCCTCCAGTTTGTGCTGTCCCCTCCTCCGTGCGGTGCCCCTCCTCCAGACTGGGGCCGTGCCCCCCTCCGGGGACTGTGCCTGTGCCCCCCCCCCAGATTTGGTCCCGTGCCCCCCTCCAGACTGTCCCGTGCCCTCCCTCTACACTTTTGGCCGTGCTTTTTCCCCAACTGTGCCGTGCTCGCCTCCACACTGTGCCGTGCTCGCCTCCACACTGTGCCGTGCTCGCCTCCGGACTGTGCCGTGCCCTCCTCCGGACTGTGCCGTGCCCTCCTCCAGACTGTGCCGTGCCCTCCTCCACGCGTGGCCGTGCTCCCCCTCCCGCCTGTGCCGTGCTCCCCTCAGACTGTGCCGTGCTCACCTCCAGACTGTGCCGTGCTCACCTCCATGCTGTGCCGTGCTCACCCTCCTGCTGTGCCGTGCTCCCCTCCAGCTCTGCCTGTGCTCCCTCCGCGCTGTGCCGTGCTCCCCTCCGCGCTGTGCCGTGCTCGCCTCCACGCTGTGCCGTGCTCGCCTCCACGCTGTGCCGTGCCCCCCTCCCCGCTGTGCCGTGCTCCCCTCCCCGCTGTGCCGTGCTCGCCTCCACGCTGTGCCGTGCTCTCCTCCACGCTGTGCCGTGCTCCCCTCCAGACTGTGCCGTGCTCTCCTCCACGCTGTGCCGTGCTCTCCTCCAGACTGTGCCGTGTTCGCCTCCACACTGTGCCGTGCTCCCCTCCAGACTGACGTGATCATTCATTGTGCGCACCTCCAGATTCCCCATTAACAAAAAGTATTTGTCCGAACTTCAGCCCGAGGTATCGGACCCTGCTGTTTTCCTGTCATTTTCACATTCTGGCTTTGTTTTCACAGACCTTCTGGTTCTTCATGCGCATTGAAGATGTTCTCCCCAAAAATGTTTTTTTTAAAATAGTAATGGGGGGGGCATCCCCAAAATGGTAATAGTGAGTGCGGGCTTGGAGGAAAAATCCCAGGATTTTCCCTCGGAAATCAGTCCCAGGAAAAAGAAAATTTTTATGTACAGTGATGCACCAGCAAAAATTAGTGAGCGCAGTTTGGGAGGAAAAATCAGGAAAAGAAATGTATGTCCCAGTGACTGCACCAGCGGGGTAGCAGTGAAGCTCTGGGGGGAAAAATACGGGGATGAAATTTCAGGTTCAGTACAGGATAAGTAATGTATGTCCCGTGACTCCCACCAGCAAAATTTAGTGAGCACGGCTCTGGGGGGTTAAATTTACAGGATGAAAACTCAGGCTCAGTCCCAGGATAAGTAAGTATTTTTCCCAGTGACGCACCACCCGGGAATAGTGAGCCCCAGCTCTGGAGGAAAAATACGGTTTGTAACTCGGGTTCGGGCCCCAGGATAAGTAATGTATGAAACCATTGTTTCACCAGCAAAATTTGGTGAGCGCGGGTCTGGAGGTTTTTACAGGATTTTAACTAAAGGGCCCAGGTACGGGTTAAATTTAATGAATGTACAGTGACTGCCCCCAAAGAATATTTGAGTGCAGCTCGGGGAGGAAATACAGGAGTAAATTTTCAGGATAAGTACGGGATAAGAAATGTATGTAAAAGTGACTGCCCCGCAGAATGTGAGTGCATTTTCTGGAGGAAATACAGGAGGGAAATTTTGGGAAAATCTGAAAAAGGGGATAAGTAATGTATTTTACAGTAAATGCCCCAGCAGAATATGAGCCCCCAGCTTGGGGGTTTAATAAAAGGATGTAACTAAGGATCAGTACGGGGATAAGTTTGTATGTAACAGTGACTCCCCACCCTAAATATTTGGAGGCATTTCTGGGGGAAATTAATAAGGATGTAACTCAGGCCCAATTTAAGGAAAAAGAAAATGTATGTACAGTGTTTTGCACCAGCAAAATTTGTGAGGGGCAGCTCTGGAGGATAATACAGGATTTTAACTCGGGGTAAATTTACAGGATAAAAAATGTTGTACCCCAGGGGACTGCCCCAAAAGCAGAAAGTGAGTGCGTCTGGGGATAATACAGGGATGTAACTCAGGATTGTACAGGTTTAATAAGTAATTATGTACAGTGACTCCCACCAGCAAAAATAGTGATTTGCAGCTCTGGAGGAAGTACAGGATGTAACTCAGGCCCAGAAACAGGAAAAAGAAATGTATTGTACAGTGATTGCCCCAAGAAAATTTAGTGGGGGCAGTCTGGAATTTTTAATAAAAGGATTTTAAACCCCGGGAAATCCAGAAACCGGAAAAAAGAAAATGTATGTACATTGCCCTGCACCAGCAAAAAGGGTTGGTGCAGCTCTGGGGGGGTTTTTCCCAGGATGTAAACTAGGATCAGTCAGGATAAGTAATGTATGTCCCACAGTGATTTGCACCAGCGGGAATAGGAGCGCAGCTTGGAGGTTTAATTCAGTATGTAACTCAGGATCGAAGGATAAGTAATGTATGTCCAGTGATGCACCCGGGAAAATATGAGCGCAGTTTCGGGAAAGGATAATACAGGATGTAATCAGGATCGGGTACAGGATAAGTAATTTTAATGTACAGTGACTGAAAGAAAAAATGTGAGGACAGTCTGGATTTATAATAAGGATGTACCTCGGATCAGTACGGAAAAAGTAAGGGTATGTAAAACAGTGACTGAAACCGCAGAAAAAGTGAGCGCAGCTCTGGAGGATAATCAGGATGAAAACTCAGGTCAGTACAGGATAAGTAAGGGTTTTACGGGTGACGCCCCAAGCAAAAATTAGTGAGTGCAGCTTGGAGGGTAATACGGGAAAGAAAATCAGGATCAGTACAGGATAAAGTAATGCATTTTTCCCCGTGGACTGCACCAGCAGAATATTTGAGCGCAGTTGGGGGGATAATAAGGGATGTAACTAGGATCAGTTTGGGAAAAAGGGTAAAAAGTAATGTATTTTCGGGTGACTGCCCCACCCGGGAATAGTGGGAAGCTCTGGAGGATAATTTTGGGAAATTGTAATCAGGATCAGTACAGGATAAGTAATGTATGTACGTGATTTGCACCAGAAAATTTGTGGCGCAGCTTTTGGGAGGATAATACAGGATGAAAATAGGATCGGGTATAGCATAATTTAATGTATTTTCCCACCGTGACTGCCCAGCAAAAAATATTTGGCCCCAGTCTGGGGGGTTTAATACAGGATGTAACTGGGGAAATCAGTCCGGGGGGGCAAGTAATGTATGTACAGGACTGCACAGCAGAATAGTGAGGGGCTTGGAGGTAATATGGGATGAAACTCAGGATCAGAAAGGATAAGAAATTGTATGTACGTGACTGCCCAGCAAAATAGTGAGCGCAGCTCTGTGGGGATAATATGGGATTTTAATTCAGGATCGGAAACAGGATAAGAAATTGTTTTGTACAGTAAATTGTGAATTTGAAAGTACCCTCAAAGGGGCTTTTCCTGCCCTTTTTGGGGGGGTTAAAATTTTATCTTAAAAAAAAACAAAGGGGTTTGAAACTGAGAAAAAACTTTCCAGAACATGCCTTGCTGTTTGAAAGTTTTTTCTGTTTTGGTTCACAAAAGGGTTTGGTTTTTTTTATATTTTTTTTGCAAATGAGTAGAAAAGGGAAGGTTTTAAATTTTCCTGGCTGTGAGGGTTTTTGGAAACTTTTCCTTATTAGGACCACCCCCTCACAGTTTCGGGAAATTTGTCTAAAAAAAACAGGGTTTTAAACTTTGACTAGGCGCCATTTTTGGATTAAAACAAGATCTTACAAACTATCCAGACGGATTTTGTTTAACACTTAAAAACCAAAAGGGTTTATACATACAGCTTTTACATGCTGTACTATATAAGTAGGGCCCTTTTAATTATCTATATATTAATGTGTATATTGTGGGTTATATACAAAACCTTAATTTAAAATTAAAAATAGAGACACAAAAGGAAATACACATATATATAACCTTTTTGTTCCACCCACAAAAAAAATTTTGCACCAGCAGAATAGGAGTGCAGCTCTGGAGGATATTTCCGGATGTAATCAGGATCAGTCAGGAAAAGTAATGTTTGTACAGTGACTGAAACCAGAAAATTTAGTGGGGCCCAGTCTGGAGGTTTAACAGGATGTAATCAGGATCAGTTACAGGAAAAAGAAAATGTTTGTACAGGACTCCCACCGCAGAATAGTGAGGGGCAGTCGGGAGGATAATAAGGATTTTAACCAGGATAAAAGTTAAGGAAAAGTTATATTTTACTGTAAAAAAAAATTAAGAAAGGTTCAAGGGTAGGAAAGATTTTTTGCTACCCCTTGGGAATTGTTCTTTTTTTAAAACTTTACGCCCAAAAAAACCCCCCCAAATTTTTTGTATTTTGTTGATATTTTATGTGATCAAGCGACATGAAGTATTTGTGAAGTGGAAAGAAAATCATTTGCACTTTTCCAATGTTTTGCAAATTAAAAAACTGAACAGTGTTTTTTTTTATATTGTATTAAACCCCCCCCGGGGAAGTCATTTCTTTGTAGGACCCCTTTTTTGAAATTTGTATTCCCCCTCCCCGGAGTCAGTATTTTTTTTGGGGACACCCTATTGCAATGTATTCAGCCGGGAGTCAGTACTTTTTTGGAAAACCTCTATCGAAATTGTATTCGCCCAAAGTCAGTCTTTGTAGGACACCTTTTCTGCAATGTTTTTTCACCCCCCCGGAAGTCACTACTTTTTTGGAAACCTCTATCTGCAATGTATTCCCCCCTCCCGGACCCATTTTACTTTGTAGGACACCTTTTATCTGAAATTTGTATTCACCCCTGGAGTAAAGTACTTTGAAAGGACACCTTTTATCTGCAATGTATTCGGGCCCAGGTCAGTACTTTGTAGGACCCCTCTATCTGAAATTTGTTTTCACCCCCCCGGAAAGTCAGTACTTTTTTGGACACCTTTACCCTGCAATGTTTTTCACCCGGGAAAGTCATTTCTTTGTAGGGCACCTCTATTAAAATGATTCAGCCCCCGGGGCAGTTACTTTGTAGGAACCTCTATTTTGAATGTATTAGCCCCCGGAGTCAGTACTTTTTTCGGACCCTCTATCTGAAAATGTATTCACCCCCAGAGCCCAAGTACTTTGTAGGACACCTCAAATCTGCAATGTATTAACCCCCCGGGGGCCCAATTATTTTGTGGGAAACCCCTCTATCTGCAAAGTTTTCTTCCCCTCGAGCCCGTACTTTGTGGGGACCCCTCTATCTGAAAATGTATTCAGCGCGGGGCCCAGTACTTTGTAGGACACCTTTTATTGCAAGGTTTTCCCCACCCCCGGGTCAGTACTTTGTAGGGACACTTTTTATCTGAATTTTTATTCAGCCCCCGGAGTCAGTACTTTGTGGAAACCCCTCTTTGCAATTTTATTCAGCCCCGGAGTCAGTACTTTTTTAGGAAAACCTCTATCTACAATGTATTCAGCCCCCGGGAAAGTCAGAAATTTTGGGTAGGAAAACCTATTTTCTGAATGTGTTCTTCCCCAGAGTCAGTTTTTTTTTGGACACCTCTACCCTGAAAATGTTTCAGCCCCCGGAGTCAGTATTTTGTAGGACACCTCTTTTCTGCAATGTATTTCGCCCCCGGGAGTCAGTATTTTTTTAGGACACCTCTATCTGCAATGTTTTTAAACCCCTGGAGTAGTATTTTGTTGGAAACCTTTATCGGCAATGTATTACCCCCGGAGTCGTACTTTGTAGGAACCTTTATCAAAAATGTTTTCACCCCCGGAAGTAGTATTTGTAGGAAACCTTTATCTGAAATTGTATTCACCCCCGGAGTCAGTCCCCTTTGTGGGGAAACCTCTATCGGCAATGTATTCAGCCCCGGGGGTCAGTCCCTTTTTTAGGACACCTTTTTACAATGTATTCATTTCCCCGGGGAAGGTCATTTTATTTTGGGCACCTCTATCGCAATTTTTTTCGGGCCCGGAAATTTCCAAGTCCCTTTGGTAGGACACCTCTATTCTTGCAATGTTATTCAGCCCCCAGAGCCCGTATTTTGAGGCCCACCTTATCTGCAAATGTATTCTCCCCCGGGGAAAGTCAGTATTTTAAAGGACCCCTCTTTCTGCAAATGAAATTCACCCCCGGGGAGTCAGTACTTTGTAGGCCCCCTTCTATTTTGAAATTTTTCAGCCTGGAGCCCGGGGTTTTTTGGGGACACCTCTATTTTTGCAATGTTTTTTAAAGCCCTGGACTTTCCCAATTTTGGTTTAAAATTTGTGGGAAAACATTATTTTGGCAATGTATTCACCCCCCGGAGTTAGAAATTTTTTGTAGGACACAATTTATCTGCAATGTTTTCCCAGCCCCCGGAGTTAGAAACTTTTGTAGGACAATCTATCTGAATGTATTCGCCCCGGGGGTTAAAGTACTTACCCCTCTTTTTTGAAATGTATTCAGCCCCGGGAAAGGGCAGTTTTTTGGGTAGGACACCTCTTTGAAAAGTATTTCCCATTCTTGCTGGGGCCCCCTTTTTCCCCACATTTTGCTGCGGCCCCTTTTCCCAAACATTCTTGCTGGGGGGCCCCCTTTTCCCAAATTCTTGTGCGGCCTTCTTCCCCCACATTTTTGCTGCGGCCCCCCTTCCCCAAAACATTTTTGCTGCGGCCCCTTCCCCCCCCACACCTTGCTGCACCCCTTTCTCCACATTCTTGCTGCGGCCACTTATCCCACATTCTTCCCTGGGGCCCCCCTTCCCCCAACATTCTTGCTGGGCCCCCTTTCCCTCCCACTTTATTTTGTGGGGCCCCCTCTTCTCCCACTTTCTCGCTGGGCCCCCTTCCTCAATTCTCGTGCGGCCCCCCCCTCCCACATTCTTCCCTGTGGCCCCTTTCCCAAAATTTTTGCTTGGGGCCCCCCCTTCTCCCAATTCTTGTTTGGGGCCCCCCTTCTCCCCATTCTTGTGGGGCCCCCTTCTCCCAAAAATCTTGCTTGGGGCCCCCTTTTTCTCCCACTTACTTGCTGCGGCCTTTTTCCCCATTCTCGTTTGCGGCCCCTTCTCTTTTATTCTCGTTTGCGGGCCCTTTCCCCCCCAACATTTTTGCTGGGGGGCCCCTCCCCCCACATTTTGCTGGGGCCCCCTTTCTCACATTCTTGCTGGGCCCCCTTTCTCCCCCCCAATTCTTGCCGGGGGCCCCTTCCCCCACTTTTCGCCCCCGGCCCCCCTTTCCCACATTTTTCGCCGCGGCCCTTTCCCAAAACTTCCCCCGGGGGCCCCTTCTCCCACATTCTTGCTGGGCCCCTTTTTCCCTCCATTCTTGCTGTGGCCCCCTTCTTCCACTTTCTTGGGGGCTCCCTTCCCCCCAAATTTTGGGCCGGGGCCCCCTTCTCCCAATTTTCTCGCCGGGGCCCCCCCTTTCTCCCACACTTTTGCGGGGGGCCCCCCCGTTCCCACTTTCCCTTGCTGTGGCCCTTCTTCCACATTCTTTGCTGCGGCCCCTTCCCCCATTTTTTTGCTAGGGCCCCTACAGGTTTCAGAGGAAAAGGAAATTCTTTAGGGGCTTTTAAAAAAGGGTTCTTTTTAAACCCCCTTTTTTCCCCCAAAGGCCCAGATTTGTGGAGGACATGAAAATGTCTTTTGGCCAAAATATGTCCAAACAAAAAATTTAAAGACTCCCGCTTACCCTTAAACCTTTGAGTGTTTTTTTTTTTGGGGCTTGTTTCTCCTTAGCGTTTCTTTTTTTTTCAGTGCTAAAATAAACGCATGATCTCATTTTTTAATATAATTAAAAAAAACGGTAAAAACGTTTAATGCATCTTTTTTAGAAAAATAAAGCATATATTCATAAAGGGCTTTTTGGCAATCTCATTTTTTAATCTGAAAAACTGCCAAACATTTGTCAAAATATTTATTATATTAAAACGTTAGGAGCCCCTCCCTTTAATAAAACAATATTTGTTTGCAATACAAAGGATTCTTTAGGAACCCAATAGAATTTGAGCTCCCCAAGGGTTTAAAATCTAAAGCACACGCCCTATGAAAATTGTGATGAAAGGTGACGGGGTTTTTTAAATTTTGTTAAACTTGGGAAAAATGTTTGTGTCAAAAATTTAGAGGCCGTGAAAAAGGGTCCTGGGGGTTTCCCGGGAAAACGCGGTTCGGGCTTTTTTTCCGCTATCTTGGGGAAAAGAATAAAATTGAAAAAAAAAGTTCGTGAAGTCCCTTTTTGGTCCGCGGGGAATTTTTCCTTGGTGAATTTTTGATTTGTTGTATGTCTTTTGGGTTTTGACTTCTTTAATTGGGCTTCCCCTTGTCTGGGGGGTTTCCAGTGGGACGGTAGAGGGTCCATATTTTAGGGGGTCAGCAGTTGTTTTCATACTTTTTTCATTTTGGTAAGGGAAATTTGAATGGTCCCCTGAAAGCTTTTTCCCCTTTTATTTACAAATTTTCCCCATAGGCAAACTTAAACTTTTATCATTTTGTCAATTTTATAAACCCCTTTTAAAAACTTAAATTTTATTATGTAAAAACCCACTTAACCTCTCTGTATAGAGGTTAAGTGGTTTGTAAATTAAAAAAGTTTATTTTTTAAGGGCTTTATAGTTTTGAAAAACTGTTTAGGTTTAAGTTTCCCTATGGCAAAATAGTAAATATAGTGTTTAAAAATTTCATTTCTCTTTTCTTTTGCTAGATTCCCTTTTTTTTTGGAGACATTGGAAAGTTAGCGCTTGGACTTTTTTTTTTAACACCTTTTCGCCATTACTTGCCACAACTTTCTCCCTGAGTGTCTGTGTGTTCTTGGTTTTCATATGTGTTTGTTTGACCCAAATGTTCCTAAAAACCCCGAGGTCTTCCAAAACAGCTATATCTATACTAACAAGAAAAGACATCTAGATGTTGCTCTATTTACTAATGAGGTGACTTCTAAAGGTGATTGGTGACCCTGGATTATTTTAGGGGGAATCAGAGTACAAGGGCTGAATACATTTGCACGCTGCACTTATCAGGCTTTGAATTTGCAATAATTTGGATACGTGCGTCTCATTTTCTTTACACTTCACAAATACCCGTGTCACTCGACATAAAATACATTGAAGTTTGTGGCTGCAATGTTTAACCCCTTAACTCTCAGGCCTGAAAAGTCGATAATGACCGGAACGTTTTTTTCATTTTTGCTTCTTGGTTTTCAACATTTTTAACTTTTTTTTTTTTTTAAACGCGTTGGGTGAGGGGTCTTTTTTTTCAAAAACAAGTTGTACTTTATGGGGGAATAGTTTAAATTCATTTAAAAATTTTGCAGAAAAAAAAAAAAAAGTTTTTAAATTTTTTTTTTGTTTTTTTTCATTTTTTTTTACCCGTTCAATTTCACACGTAATAAATTTTTAGATTTTTAAATTCTAAGGTTTTGGCGTGTGGGTACCTAATATTGTGTAGGTTTTTTTTTGTGTGTAAAAAATGCACAATTTTTTTTATTAAATATTAATTTATTTATTTTTTTTTTTTTTTTTTTACCTTTTTATGTTTCTTTTTACTTTTTTTTTTGTTTGTTTTTTTTAAATCCCAAGGGGGAAACTGTTTTTTAATTTTTTTCATTATAATGTTTAATATTTCTTTTACTAATACTTATAACGTGTCATCTGACACAGGCAGTGCAGGACAGCACACGTCTGTCCTGGTCACTGGCTTCTACACAGACAGCTCTGGGGCCACCCCAGGTCCCCAGGGCTGACTGTGGCGTTCCCCCGGCTTTTGTCGGGTCACCGGGTGTTCCGATCCCCCGCCCAGGCAGGGAGAACCCTTGATTGCGCTGCGGGAAAAAAGCACCGCCGCAATCAAGGGTTTAAAGGCATCGGGGCCCGATCCAGCGCGCAACCCCAAAGCTACGGAAACTTCTTTTTGGCCACTGTGACGAACGACCGACCACCGACCCCAAAAAGTATGGGGGTCGTTTGGGGTTAACAATGACAAATTTAATGGAGGAAGACTTTTGCCCCCAATTATTCCCCCCCCACTTTTTAGAGATTTATTCTGTGTAATGGCCTTTGGTGGAGAGAGGTTTAACCTCATCGAAGGTAAAACATGTCTGACAACCAATGAGATTTGTTTTCCATTTTGAGCCTTGCATTCACATTATCCTATTTTGGGGAGTCCTCTGGTTTTTGGAATGGAGATTTGGAACGAGATGTCTGACAACGGATCCCATATTCAGGTGAGAGAAAGAAAAGGGAATCTGAGATTTAGGTTGAAACAGACTGTCCGAAATGTTGCCGCACGGCCCCGTTATGCTCATAGCAATGGATAAGGAATCCTAAAATCACCCGAATTTTGGGTGTAAAAAATTTTAAATCCTTTTGTTCCCCCGGGACAGTTTCTACTGCTGTTCTACCCACCCCTGTATCGTGCTTAGGATATGTTCGCTGCAGTTGTACTAACTAGTTTTAAAGGGGTTTTGCCATGAAGTGAGTTCCTTACCTCCTTATCAGCACGAGGAGTATAAAAAAATATTGAGTCTGAAATGGAAAAAGGTGGAAGAAGGAAGCGTTCAAAAACTGAACTCAAATAATACATTTCAACGTGGTTCTTATAAGCGACAGGCTCTCACTGCATTTTCTCCCCGCCCCTTGAAAGCTCCTTCATGTTCCCTGTCATCAGATAAGAAGTGCAAAAAACGCAAGCAGGGCCAGTTCAGCTCCTGTCACCCTCCGGGTTTTCTGTCTAATGTAAATTTTCGGGTAACAAAAGGGGGGCTGAGAAATGCGTAGCTCTCACATTTTCACTTTTTAATCAATATTTTTAGAAAAGAGTTTAAAATTAACATTTTGGAGGATCCCACGTCAACATTACATCGTGTTAAAACCCCTTTAATGGTTTTGCCTATTTGGTCATGTGGAGCTGTGTCTCGTTGTGTTACTGTGGTGGCTTTTGCGTGTAGTGTAATAAACATTGAGGTGTTAGGATTCAAGCACATGCCATCAGGTATGGATTTTCCCTGCTAGGGCAGTTACCCTGTGGCCGTCATTGCACCCACAGTACTGCTACTACGCTAGTATACAACCAGCAAATAGCGATGTACAGTACGTATATAGTGCTGCCTTGTATGGTAGGTATGTGGCATGGTCTCATACGGTACAAATATAGCAACATCTTGTATGTTACCGTATGTATATAATGTTGTCTTAATTGGATAGTATATAATGCCATCTCTTAGGGTACATACATAGCAGTGTCTCGTATGATGTGTACTAGCTTCTTTGAAAGTACGTACTAGAAAACCACCTCTTTTTGGACTTTTAATAGCGCAATCTCATAGTGTATGTATAAAACCCTACCCGTATGGTAAGTTTTACAGCACTTTTTTTGTAATATGTACACAATCTCATAAGGTACGTATATAGCGGTGTCCCGTATGGTAAATATGTGCACTGCATCACATGATAAGTATACAGCGCAATTTTGGTGTTTATAAGCACTCCGTCGTATGTAGTTATATAGCAAATTTTGTTGGGTAAGTATGTAGCAAAAAACTCCTAAAATTTTATATATATTTTTATATAATAATATATATATATAATATATATAGCTCCTAGTACGGAAATTAATAGCACCAATTAGTTTTTAAACGTTTAAAATAGGTTTAATAGCTGTGTCCCCTTTATAGTATGTACATGGGGCTGCTTTATAAGTAAAAACGCAATCTATAGGGTCATATTAGTCCCCCTCATACGGTATGTACATAAGGCTGCTTCATATGGTAAGTATAGAGCACAATCTCATAGAATAAGTATTGTGATCCTTCACTCATGCTTGGACGCCATCTTGGTCAAGCTGGCTTCTGTCTTTCGTAGGTGGAAATGGACTCAGACACAGGATTTTTTTTCTGGGTTTTAAAATTTTCCCAGCCACTTTATTGAGGCCCGTTTCATGTAAAAAAAAAAAAAACATATAAACAAAATCCTCGGCGTTAGCCATACCCAAAACCTTAAGTAAGGAACCCTCTCTAACAACCTGGACCCATGTCCAGCATCACAAACACAGCAAAATTATACTTTCCCTTCTCCGACTGGGGCCAGCTTTTCCCCAAGCCCTGGGGGGCCATACCTCCTTCAAGCTCCACTGCCACTCCAAACTGCAGGTAGCAGACCACGCCCCTGCACACCTGCAAGAAACCGGGCCCTTTTATAAGCCCCCAGGTACGTTTCCAAAAACCTGGCCTGGAATGCGGGAACGGTCTCCCACCCAACGCTAGGGACCGCCCGGGAAAAGCCAGCCCATAAAAAACCGCCATAGCAGCCACCCCATGTGTCGGCAACGTACGGCTACTGACACCAAATAGCTGGCTTCCCCCCACCGTGCCAGGTCATCGGTGGCGCATCGCAGCAGGATACCTGCTGTACTCCCCCTACTGGCAGAAAACTGCGACCATCTAAGGTCGCTCTGCCACAGTATGTAGTGTGGTCTTGTATGGTATGTACATACTGATGCCTCGTATGCTAAGTATATAGCGCCATCTTGTATGGTACATATATAGCGCAATCTCATATGGTACGTACATAGCACTGCCTTGTATGGTATGTACTGTGACCTCTCACATACCTTCGGCCGCCATCTTGGCTCGGCCCAGGGGTATTCAGCTTGCAGGATCACCGTCCTTGGTAAGACAGATGCACTCGGGACACAGGTCTTCTTGTTTATCCTGGCTTGAGCCAGTTTTATTGAGGCACAGGGTATAGAAGAAAACATACATAAACAAAACCTCGGCCGTCTGGCCACTAACTACACATGTGTACAGAGTCCCTCTCTCACATCGTGAACGGGAAACCTAACGTCCAGTCTCCCGCTGGGTCCGTTTCCCTTCCAAAAGCCTCGGGGCCAGAGCCTCTCTCCAGCTCCAGTGCTGCTCCAGGTTCTGGCAGCAACCACACCCCCCTTTTAACACCTGAAAGACCCGCTTTTTAAGGGACTCCCGAGACCTACCCAAAAAATGTGGGCCTGGAACATGGGGTAGACGCCCACCCAACGCATTGTCTACTCCCAATAAGAGCCAACCCAGGACCGGCTGAAAAGCCAAACTAATCGTATACAGTAGCCAACCACTTAGAGTGGCTGACAAAACATACAGCTGGCTCTTATCCCAGCCAGTCTGTCACAGTACATAGGACCCGCTTTTATGTATGTACATAGGACTACCTTGTATGGTATATATCTAGCGCCATCTTGTATAGTACGTACATAGGACTGCCTTGTATGGTACGTACATAGGACTGCCTTGTATGGTATGTACATAGGACTGCCTTGTATGGTATGTACATAGGACTGCCTTGTATGGTGTATATATATAGCTCCATCTTGTATGGTACGTACATAGGACTGCCTTGTATGGTATGTACATAGGGTGCCTTTGTATGGTATACATAGGACTGCCTTGTTGGTATTTTTCAAGGACTGCCTTGTATGGTATTAACGCCATCTTGTATGGTAGCACAAGGAATGCCTTGTAGGGTACGTACATGGGACTCCCTTGAATGGTATGTCATGGACTGCCCGTAGGTATTACAAGGAAACCTTGTATGTTGTTTATATAAGCCCATCTTTATGGTCGACATAGGACTCCCTTGAATGGTAAAATAGCGCCATCTGTATGGTATGTACATGGACTGCCAGGGTATGTATATTTTAGGTACCCAATAGGACTCCTTTGTATTATTTTTAAAAAGCCCACCTTGTTGGTTTTACCCCTTTTTTTATGATCCATGATGTTGTTGGAAAAGGACTCCCTTGTTTGGTATTCTGGGCCCGCCTTTTTGGGGTTAGTACATAGGACCCCCTTTGTAGGGGATAAAACCCCATTTTGTATGGACGTAATAGGACGGCCCTTTAGGTATTTTCCCCATTTTTTGAAATGGTATTACAGGACGTTTGAGGGGTAGTACAAGGTCCCTTTAGGGTAGTAATAGGCCCTTGTAGGTCCCACATAGGACTCCTTGTATGTATTATTACCCATTTTTAGGAACTACAAAGGCTCCCTTTTTATGGTACGTACAAAGGATGCCCTTTATGGTATTTACAAGGACCCTTGTATGGTATATATTACGCCATCTTTATGGTACAACAAAGGACGCCTTTTGGGTTTTAAAAAGTAGGAAAACAATTTTTAAAGGACAAGGCCTTTATGGTAGGTACATAGGACTGCCTTGTATGGTACGTACATAGGACTGCCTTGTATGGTATATATATAGCGCTGCGTTGGATAATACATAAAATAACTTGTTTTTTGCTTTAGGTTTTCTCAAAGAAAACATCAGTTTAAACAAAATCCAGAAGAGCTGGAGGACGCAGACGAAGAAGTCCTCGCTGAGAGAGAGAGGGTCAAAAGCTTGAAGGACACAACAAATGTTGAAGAGGTGAGTATCAAAAACACTGGTGGCCCCCGGCTACCCCATACCCCCCCACGGGGCCCAAACCCATGACAGGTTGGGCCAGAGCCTTGGGGATATGAAGGTCGACTAAAGGCCGGGTTTGCAGAAATTTTGGGTGTTTTGTAAGTTTTGTTTTAACCAGGATTTTGTCCTTCAAGAAACAGGTAGAACATAGATTGAAATTTTACGGGCCCTAGTAGGGTGGTCAGGCCCCCAATAATTGTAAACCACAGGCCTATAACATTGTTCCCCATAACTGTACCAACCAAAGGGGCTGTGAAATGCCCCATAACATAAAAACCCAATGTCCCCTGTGACAGTGCCCCCAAAAACACCCAACAACAGTGCCTTGCCCAGTCCCCCCTTTAACCCGAAACAACATGCCCTTTTGACCAGTGCCCCCTTTAAAAAGCAACAAAGGGGACCTTAACGGTGCCCCCAAAACCCAGTAACAACCAATTGCCCTGTGACATTTGCCCCCAAAAACAGCAACAACAGGGGACCTGGGGACAGGGGCCCCCAAATAACACCAACATTGCCCGTGATTTTGCCCCCATAACAGCAACAACAGTGACAGCCCCCCCCCAAAACATAAAAAACATTGACCAGGACAGTGGCCCCCATAACATTAACAACATTGCCCCATTTACATTTTGGCCCAAAACGTAAAAACAGGGGGCCTGTGACAGTGCCCCCAAAAACAGTAACAACAGGACCATTCCCATTTCCCCCATAACACCAACAACCACAGTGACCTGTGACAGTGCCCCCATAACAGTAAAACCCAAAATTTTACCTGGGAAAAGTGCCCCCATAACAGAAACCCAACAGGGGCCCTTTTGGGGACAGTGCCCTCATAACAGCAACAACAGTGACCTGTTGACAGGCCCCCAAAAAAAAAAAAATAGCAAAACGGGGGGGACCATTGACAGTTGCCCCCATAACAGTAACAACAGTGACCATTTGACATTCCCCCCTTAAAAACAACAACAGTGACCAGGGGACATTTCCCCCCATAACAGAAAAAAACAGTGACCAGGGGGAACAGCCCCCCCCCTTTTAACAGCCAACAAAAGGGGAACCCCCCCCCCCCATGCCCCCATAACAGCAACAACAGTGACCTGTGACAGTGCCCCCATAACAGCAACAACAGTGACCTGTGACAGTGCCCTCATAACAGTAACAAACCCATTTAAAAAAAAACCTGTGACCTTTGCCCTCATAAAAAAAGCAAAAAATTGGACCTGTGACCGTGCCCCCCATAACAGCAACAACAGGACCTTAACGGTCCCCCCAAAAACAGTAACAACCAATGGGGACCTGGGGACAGGGGCCCCCCAATAACATTTAAAAACCCAGTGACCTGACAGTGCCCCCATAACAGAAACAACAGGGGCCCCTGTGCCCAGTCCCCCCCCATAACAAAAACAACAGGACCTGTAACGTCCCCCCATAAAGTAAAAAAACAATGGGGACCTGTGACGGGTGCCCCCATAACACCCAAGCCCCCAGTTTACCAGTGACGGTGCCCCCATAAAAGAAACCAACCCAATGTAACCGTGGACGTCCCCCCTAACAGCAAAAACAGGACCTGTAAGGGTTCCCCCCGACAAAAACAACCAATGTGACCTGTACAGGGCCCCCGTAACATAAAAAAACCAGTGACCTTTGACAGGGGGCCCCCAAAACAAAAACAACAGTGACCATGACAGTCCCCCCCCAAACTATAACAACATTTACCTTGGGGGGGGGGGGGAAAAAAACAGTGCCCCCCTTAAAACATTTTAAACAAAAAGGACCTTGCAGTGCCCCCATAACAGTAACAACAGTGACCTGTGACAGTGCCCCCATAACAGCAACAACAGTGACCTGTGACAGTGCCCCCATAACAGCAACAACAGTGACCTGTGACAGTGCCCCCATAACAGAAAACCCAGGACCGTCCCGGCCCCAAACAGCAACAACTGACCTTGACAGTGCCCCCTAACAAAAAACCCAAGTGACCTGGACAGTGCCCCCAAACAGAAAAACCCAATGACCTTACGCCCCCATAACAGCAACAACAGTGACCTGTGACAGTGCCCCCATAACAGTAACAACAGTGACCTGTGACAGTGCCCCCATAACAGTAACAACCAATTACCGTGACATCCCCCCATAAAAGCAACAACAGGACCTTTTTACATTTCCCCCCATAACAAAAAACAACCAAGGGAACCGGACAGTGCCCCCAAACAGAAACCCAAAAATTACCTTTTAAACCACCCCCATAACAGAAACCCAACAGTGACCGAAAAGGGTTCCCCCCATAACGTGAAAAACCAAGGGTGACCTGGGAACCGTGCCCCCATAACCCCAACAACATGACCTTTACGGGCCCCCCAAAAAATAACATAAAAAACCCAAGGGTACCTTTTACAGTGCCCCCAAAACAGAAACAAAAAAATTTACCGGGAAAGGGCCCCCAAAACACCAACAACAGTGACCTGTGACAGTGCCCCCATAACAGCAACAACAGTGACCTGTGACAGTGCCCCCATAACAGCAACAACAGTGACCTGTGACAGTGCCCCCATAACAGCAACAACAGTGACCTGTGACAGTGCCCCCATAACAGTAACAACCAATGTGACCTGTGACAGTGCCCCCATAACAGCAACAAAAAAGGGACCTGTACACCCCCCCCCCCAAAAACAGAAAACAAAAATTGACCTGTGACAGCCCACCCATAACAGTAACAACCAATGTGCCCTGTGAACGTGCCCCCATAACAGCCCCCAAAGGGGCCCTGTGACGGGTCCCCCCATAACGTAAAACCCAAATGTGACCTGGACAGTGCCCTCAAAACGGGTAAAAAAACCAATGTGACCTGTGACAGTGCCCCCATAACAGCAACAACAGTGACCTGTAACGGTGCCCCCATAACAGTAACAACCAATGTGACCTGTGACCGCCCCCCATAACAGCAACAACAGGCCCAAAGGACAGTGCCCCCATAACAGAAAAAACCAGTGTGCCCTTTGTAACGGCCCCCCAAAAAACACAACAGTGACCTTTTGACAGGGGCCCCATAACAGCAACAAAAATGACCTGTGAAAATTTGCCCCATAACATCAACAACGGGTGACCTGTGAAAAGTGCCCTCAAAACAGCAAAAAACATGACCTGTAACGGTCCCCCAAAAACCCGTAACAAATTTTTCCCTTTGGACAGTGCCCTCATAACAGTAACAACCAATGTGACCTGTAACGGTGCCCCCATAACAGTAACAACCAATGTGACCTTTTGCCCGGGCCCCCCCATAAAAACAACAACATTAAACCGGGGGGGGGAAAAAGGTGCCCCCTTTAACAGTAAAAACCCATGTAAACCTGTACCGTGCCCCCCAAAAAAAGCAACAAAAATTGCCCATGACAGGCCCCCATAACATAAAAAACATGACCAGTGACAGTGCCCCCATAACGTAAAAACCAATTTAACCTGTACAGCCCCCCATAACAGAAACCCAACGGGATTTTTGACAGTGCCCCCAAAACTTTAACAACCAAGGGAACCTGGCCCGTGCCCTAAAAACAGAAACAACAGTAAACCCGTAAACACCCCCCCCATAACAGTAACAACCAATGTGACCTGTGACAGTGCCCCCATAACAGTAACAACCAATGTGACCTGTGACAGTGCCCCCATAACAGTAACAACCAATGTGACCTGTGACCGTGCCCCCATAACAGCAACAACAGTGACCTGTGACAGTGCCCCCATAACAGTAACAACCAATGTGACCTGTGACAGTGCCCCCATAACAGCAACAACAGTGACCAGTGACAGTGCCCCCATAACAGAAACACCCAAAAAGGCCTTTTACAGGGGCCCCCCAAAACATTAAAAACCCAAATGGGGACCTGTGACAGTGCCCCCATAACAGCAACAACAGTGACCTGTGACAGTGCCCCCATAACAGTAACAACCAATGTGACCTGTGACAGTGCCCCCATAACAGCAACAACAGTGACCTGTGACAGTGCCCCCATAACAGCAACAACATTACGGGGACACCCCCCCCATAACAGTAACAACCAATGTGACCTGTGACAGTGCCCCCATAACAGCAACAACAGTGACCTGTGACAGCCCCCCATAACAGTAACAACCAATGTACCGTGACGGGGCCCCCCCATCCCCCTTAAAACAACCAATTGCCCTTGACATGCCCTCATAACATAAAAACCCAAATTTTGCCCTTTGGGGACGGCCCTCATAACAGTAAAAAACCAAAAAGTGACCGTAACGGGCCCCCCATAACAGCAACAACAGTGACCTGTAACGGTGCCCCCATAACATTAACAACCAATTTACCTATAAATACAGGGGCCCCCGGACTGTACAAACCACAAAAACCCTTAAGGGGTGCTCCCCCCCCAACAAAAATTAACCTGTGACAGTCCCCCCATAACATTAAAAACCCAAATTGTGCCCTTTGGGGACAGTCCCCCCAAAACAGAAAACAGTGACCTTTGACATTCCCCCATAACGGTAAAAACAGGGGACCTTTTTACAGTCCCCCCCAAACAGTAAAAACCAATGTAAACCTTTCGGTGACATTTTACTCCATGCCCTGTACAAACCACATTTTGCCCTTAAACGGTCCCCCATAACGAAACAACCAATTTTACCTGCGAGGACATTTTCCCTCCATGACGTAAAAAACCACAGGCCTTTAACGGTGCCCCAAAACCCAAAAAACAACCAATGTGACCTATGACAGTGCCCCCATAACTAAAAACAAAAAATTGACCTTTTTACAGTGCCCCCATAAACACAAAAAACCTGACCTGGACAGTCCCCCCCCTAACCAATTAAAAAACCAAAATTTTAACCTGTGGAATGAAAATTTGGCCCCGTGACGAAACAAACCTAAGTGACCGAAAACGGTCCCCCCAAAAATTTTAAACAACAGTGACCGTTTTTTGGAAACCCCCTAACGGGTACAAACCCAAAAGTGATCTTAAAAAATCCCCCAATATTAACAAATACTGACCTGGGGACAGTCCCCCCCTTTAACACAAAAAACAGGACCGTGAAAAGTGCCACCAAAACACAAAAACCAGGCCCCAGTGACAGTGCCCCCAAAAAAACAACAACAGGGGGACCTTGCCCGGGCCCCCATAACAGCAAAAACCCAATAAACCGTGACAGTGCCCCCATAACAGTAACAACAGTGACCTGTGACAGTGCCCCCATAACAGTAACAACAGTGACCTGTGACAGTGCCCCCATAACAGTAACAACAGTGACCTGTGACAGTGCCCCCAGAACACAAAAACTTTAAACCGTAACAGTGCCCCCCAAAAGCAACAACATGACCTTTGGACAGGCCCTCTTAACAAAAACAACCAATTGACCTTTTTCCGGGGCCCTCATAACAGAAACCCAACAAAAACCTGAAAACAGGCCCCTTTTAACACAACAACCAAAGTGACCTGTTACATTCCCCCCAAATTTTAACTAACGCCCTTTAAAACCAATCCCCCCCATAACAGTAACAACCAATGTGACCTCTGAATGACAGTGCCCCCCATAAATTACAAACCAAAGTAACCTTTAAGGGTTGCTCCCAAAACCTAATCTACAGTAACCTGTGATTTTTGCCCCCACAAAATGTACAAACCCAAAAAGCCCCTTAACTGTGCCCCAATATTAACTATACTGACCTGTGTTGGTGTCCCCATAACTGTACCAACCAAAGTGACCTGGTAAAAGTGCCCTCAATACTGTCCCGGCCACAGTCACCTGTAAGTGATAGTGCCCCTGTAACAGTACCAACCAAAGTGAACTGTAAAAGTACCCCCATAACAAAACCAACCCCAGTGATATAGGAGTAACATTTTCCTCCATCGTACAATCACAGTGCCCAAAGGTGCCCCCATAACTGTACTAACAGGCCCAAATGATGCCCCCCCCCAAACATACAATCACAGTGCCCTATAATGGTGCCCCCATAACTGTACTAATCACAGTGCCCTATAATGATGCCCCCATAGCAGTACTAATCACAGTGCCCTATAATGGTGCCCCCATAACTGTACTAATCACAGTGCCCTACAATGGTGCCCCCATAGCAGTACTAATCACAGTGCCCTATAATGGTGCCCCCATAACTGTACTAATCAGTGCCCTATAATGAGGCCCCAAGCAGTTTCTAATCAATGCCCTATAAAGGGCCCCATAACTGTACTAATCACAGTGCCCTATAATGGTGCCCCCATAACTTCAAAAACACGTGCCTACAAGGGCCCCCATAGCATACTAAAACACAGTGCCCACAAAGGGGCCCCCAAACTTACTAAACACGGGCCCTAAAATGATGCCCCCAACATTCAATCAAGTCCCTAAATTGGGCCCCCATAGCATAAAAACCAAAACCCGGGGGCTCAATCCGTACATCCCAGTGTGGGGCGTACAGTCATTCTAATTAATTCACAAAAGCAGAATCTACCCAAATATCCCTTTTCCCTCTTGCCCTCCAGAGCCGGCCCTCTAGGTTTGACATTTCGAAAGAATTTTAAGGTTAAAAACGAACTTTCACCTGTAAGAAAAGACAGAAGAAAGCCGCTGCCAAACACGTGTCCTTCTGCGTCAAAAAGGGTGCGTTCCCTGCAGGCTGTGGACCCCGTGACCCTGCGGCGTGCCAACACATCAGGGCCACCCCACGCTTTGGGAATTATCCACTGTTGTAAAGCAAAGTCATTGATCTGCTTTCTATTCTCCACCCTGCTCTGCTTGCTGTTAGTGAATGGAAACACGGCCTTGGATGGTGTCCTTTATATTTATATACCATTTCATTGATATGCGCTATAACTGCTTGGCGTATACTATCAGTCACACATACCTGCTACTAATCTAAGATTTAGGGCGACATGTCCGAAAAGTGGTGTATCTATGGCAGTTTTAGGCGCATAAAATCAGTGTAAAATGCGCCTGAAAGTCCGATACTTTCTAAAAATTGGCGTCGGGTATACCTTGCATAGATTCCTTAATGCGCCTAAAATGGCGCATCGCATCAAAAAAGGGGGCATCGCATCAAAAAGGGTGCATTGCATCAATAAAGGGGGCATTGCATCAAAAAAGGGGGCATTGCATCAAAAAAGGAGACATCGTATCAAATAAGGGGGCATTGTATCAAAAAAGGAGACATCGTATCAAAAAAGGGGGCATCGTATCAAAAAAGGGGGCATCGAATCAAAAAGGGGGCATAGTATCAAAAAAAGGGGCATCGCAAAAAGGGGCAGTATCAAAAAAAGGGGGCACGTTCAAAAAAGGTGCATGCCTCAAAAAAGGGGCAGTGTACAAAAAAAAAGACCTCGATCAAAAAGGGGCATCGAATCAAAAAAAGGGGGCATTGTATCAAAAAATGAGACATCGTATCAAAAAAGGGGGCATCGTATCAAAAAAGGGGGCATCGCATCAAAAAAGGGGGCATGTATCAAAAAGGGGCAACGTATCAAAAAGGGGCATCGTAATCAAAAAAGGGGCTTTGGGCATAAAAAAAGGGGGCATCGTATCAAAAAAGGGGGCATTGAAATCAAAAAAAGGGGCATCGTATCAAAAAAGGCCGCTTGCTCAACACTCGCACTTTAGCATATCATTGGTAGTATATGTTATGCTCTATCGAGGCTCCATTGCCGACCGGGGCCATAACATATGCAAGGCGCCTCAAAAGGCGCATTTCGCGACGGGGGCGCACAGTGCACCCTATTTAGGAGCACTACAAAGTGTCGTTCCCGGCGTATTATGCGCCTAGTTTTGGTGTACGACAGTTCATTTACAACAAGAATATGGCGTCAAAAGTGGGTCTGCCACAAAATAGAACAAAAAACTGGCGCTGGCGAGTCGGGACATGTCGCCCCAAGCTTTTGATTTACTGCTGCTTTTTCCCACTTCACTATTATTTATAGGGTCATTTTCAGGGTTTGTTAGGGGCAGGTTCCAGTAGGGGGGGCGCCCTTTTCGTGGTGATGGTCCTGTGCAGGTTAGGGTTGGGATCTAGGGGATTCTTAGGCTTAGTGTAATGTCCTTTCTTTTTATTCAATTAAAAGTTCTGCTTTAGTAGGGTGCACTTTTCTTTTGTGATTTTTTTTTCCATTTGTGCTAAATCTCTTCTATGAATGTCCTTGAGGTTTTTCCACATATTTAAAAATTTGATTTGGTGATTTTTTATTTTTTTTTACATCCACTTAAAGGGGGTTTTGCTACGATGTAATGTTGACGTGGGATCCTCCAAAATGGGTATTTAATCACTTTCCTAAATATATGTGATTACAAAAAGTTTAAGCCTGTGAGTGCTACAGCATTGCTCCAGTCCCCCTTAGTATCTGAAAGTTTACATTAGACCAGGAGCTGATAGGGAGCTGAGCTGGCCGCGCTTGCGTTGTTTGCTCTTCTTATCTGATGACAGGGAACATGAAGGAGCTTTCAAGGGGCTGGGGAGAAAGTGCAGTGTATGAGGATGTCTGCTGTATAGAGAATCCACTATTGTAATGTTATTATTTGAGTAAACTTTTGAGACGCACCCTTCTTCCTCACTCTCTGCTCACCCCCCTGCCTCTTACCCCTGCAGCCATTCATGACTCAGCATGCTTTGTTTATATTCTCCCCTGAGGTGATAGAGAGGTAAGGAACTCACTTTGTGGCAAAACCCCTTTAGTACCGCCCTATTGGCAGCCCTGTATACAAATTTTAGACGTTGCTGCGTCCTTATAGTTTTCTACAGTGTAACAGTGCAGGTAACATGTATAAACCTGGCACCCGGACCATTTACCTTTCAGCGCAGTGTAGCACCCTGGGGTCTCTTATTCCACATCTCTGTAGAGAGCTTTTTCACAGCAAGCAGAGCGCTTGAAAGCAGCAAGAAATAGAAGCCACATTTGCTTTTGCTACTGCTCATGCTTGCTGTCACTGAATGGAAAGATTCTACACATTGTAGTTCTGCTTAAATAACTACTGGGTTTGTTGAAATATGTTAGTGTGTGTGGAAGATGTCAGACAGGAGTCCAGGATTTGTGCTGGTCTTAAAGGGGTCATCTCACTACAGGAATCACTGCTGCTTTTTATGTTTAAAGATCTTGCAAAAATAATTCACTTTGCAATATGTGTCCATTACCAGTGTCCTACGTATTCCTAGACATCCCTTCTTGTATGGGCTACATCAGCTCCTCAGGTCGCTATAGCTACAGACCTGTTCGATCTCTCATGATAGGCTGCCAGCACTGGTTGCTATAGCTACAGACCTGTTCGATCTCTCATGATAGGCTGCCAGCACTGGTCACTATAGCTACAGACCTGTTCTCTCCTGATAGGCTGCCAGCGCTGGTTGCTATAGCTACAGACTTGTTCAATCTCCTGACAGGCTGCCAGCACTGGTCGCTATAGCTACAGACCTGTTCAATCTCTCCTGATAGGCTGCCAGCACTGGTTGCTATATCTACAGACCTGTGTGATCTCTCATGATAGGCTGCCAGCACTAGTTGCTATAGCTACAGACCTGTGTGATCTCTCCTGATAGGCTGCCAGCACTGGTTGCTATAGCTACAGACCTGGCTTCTACTGCAGCCTAGTGGAAGCCAGTAAACACGCCCCTGAATTCAAAATGAACCCAAGAAAACAGCACTGAGGTGAGATGAATCAATGTAGTGAGACAACCCCTTTAAGAGAATTGCCTGCACTGATACATTGTAACAAAAGGACAAGCATTGAGCTTTTCCATTTGGGACCCAGGAGGCTTTGAGAATATCTGTGTCTGACACAATGAGATGATCTATTCTTATCAGGCCGGTTCTCTTATTAAGGTGAAGTTCTGGGATTGCTGGGACCTAATGGAGCCGGGAAGACCACATCTGTATTAATGTTGGCCGGGGAACTGAAGCCTTCAGCCGGAGAGGTGAGTACATCACAACTGTGCTGCTTTCCTGTTAGCTCTCAGGATGCAAGAACCTAAGGGCATGTTCACACGACGGATTTGAACGAGGCTATGGAGGCGGGTTCCGACGCGGTTTCCGCGTCCAAATCGCGCCCAGTTTATTAACATGGTTTCCTATGGGAAACCACGTTAATATTTACACGCCGCAGGTTTGCCTTGCCGCGCGTGTTTGAGAACTCGTTTGCGGCGAGGCTAGGACGAGGCTTGGCCGCGGCGTGTGAACGAGGCCTAAAGCGAACCTATCAGGTGCCCTGTTTGAATGCAGGACACAATAGGGAATACAGGCAGTCCCCGGGTTACAAACGGGATAGGGACTGTAGGTTTGTTCTTAAAGGGGTTGTCTCACTACAGTGATCGCTGCTTTTTATATTAAAGATTTTGCAAAAAAAAGTCACTTATGTGTCCATTATGTGTCCATTATCTATTCCTAGATATCCCCTCTTGTATGGGCTGCATCAGCTCCTCAGGTCACTATAGCTACAGACCTGTTCTATCTCTCCTGCTAGGCTGCCAGCACTGGTCACTATAACTACAGACCTGTCTGATCTCTCCTGATAGGCTGTCAGCACTGGTTGCTATAGCTACAGACCTGCCTGATCTCTCCTGATAGGCTGTCAGCACTGGTTGCTGTAGCTACAGACCTGTCTGATCTCTCCTGATAGGCTGCCAGCGCTGGTTGCTATAGCTACAGACCTGTTTCAGCTCTCCTGATAGGCTGCCAGCACTGGTTGCTATAGCTACAGACCTGTCTGATCTATCCTGATAGGCTGCCAGCGCTGGTTGCTATAGCTACAGACCTGTCTGATCTATCCTGATAGGCTGCCAGCACTGGTTGCTATAGCTACAGACCTGGCTTCTACTGCAGCCTAGTGGAAGCCAGTAAACAAGCCCCGGAATTCAAAAATGAAACAAAAAAACAGGACTGAGGTAAGAGGAATCGATGTAGTGAGACAACCCCTTTAAGTTGAAATTGTATGTAAGTTGGAACAGGTAGATTTATTACATGTAATTCCAGCAAAAAAATTTTTTATTTTTGGACAGTGCAGGGAAGGGTTTTTACATTTGTTTTGCGGTCTGTGCCCTTTTTTTTTTAGAAGATTTCACCTAACGTTCTGTATGTCATGTGCAGCTGTGGCATGCTGGCACTTGGTTATCATGGGGCATGACTCAGTGTTGAAGGTCAGCCACGCCCCATAAGTCTCCGTTTGTAACTAGGGGACATATGTAAGTCGGAACGATGTGAGTTGGGGACTGCCTGTATATAGCTCTATATAATTCGATGCTTAACTTCTAAGTAAGAAGCATAGTAAATTCTGGCAGGATTCCTAAAAAAGAAAGCAAAAGTCCCACTTACCTGACCTTTATACAGTGATTGACAGCTTTCCCTGTATTAGTGTGTATATAGAGCAAAGTGTCAACCACTATAGCTGTGCGGGGTCAGCAGGACTTTCACTGTCTCTTAAGGCGTCCTGTCAGGATTTATTCAGCTTCTCAGCCAGAAATCCTGTCCAAATCATGTAACCCTTTATAAAGCAGAACTCCTTTTCCTATATTCACCCTGCTCTCAGAAACCACCAGGCAGGTTCACTTTAAGGCTCTGTCTCCCCTGCAGTGGACAAAAAACGACCTGAAAACGAATTACTAAAAACCTTCATGAAACTGAGTTTTCTGTCCCCTCCTGTCAAAAGCAGCTGAAAGAACGGCCGTTTTTTGGCGCATTTTTCGTTTTTTGGAGCGTTTTTTGGCTCGTTTTTCGTATTTTGGAGTGCCTTTGCTCTGCTTTTTAATGTATGCACAAATTAAACCATTGGATGTACACCCTACAGGCGGAGTTAACATGCTAAGTAGTCACTTCCTTTGGATCACTGCAGCCATTTTGAGCACATTGTCCTTTGTGTGCTGCTGCGTGCTACTACTTTATTACATTTTGCACCAGATTCTTGCACCAAAATCCACAAAAACCCACAATATCTTTGCATACAGCAAGATAACTGTATTAGCGTCAAAATCTGTAAAGAAAAGGATTTTAGCAGCAAAATCCCAAAAAACGCATTATTGCACCAAATTCCGTTAAAAAAACCCCTATTTTTAGTGTCAGAAGCAAGATCACTTTATTAGCGCCAAAATTTTTAAAGATATTGATCTTAGCGCCCAAATCCATAAAAAATGGATTCTGGCGCCGAAATCAGTAAAAAAAACGTATTTTTAGCGATTGAAGCGAGATAACTTTATTAGCGCCAAAATATGTTCAGTAAATGATTTTAGTGGCAAAATCTGTAAAAAAAAAACAACGGATTCTGGTGCCAAAATTCGTAAAAAAAAGTATTTTTAGCGTGCGATGCGAGATAACATATTTTGGCGCAAATAAAGTTAAGAAAAGGATTTTAGTGCCTAAATCCGTAAAACTTATTTTTATCGTCACAAGTGAGATAACTTTATTAGCGTGAAAATCTGTAAAAAACCCTCGTATTTTAAGCGAAAAAAATATGAATTGCGCAAAAATTGTTAGCGACCAAAGTGTGATCATTTTATTACGAATGGTACAGACAAGGACACATCAGACACTTGTCTGCAGATTTGATCAGGTATAACCTTTGTTACACCCTCTATAGGGGGGACTTGGGTCTCCTGGGAAGGTTTTCATTGAAAAATCGCTGCGAAAAACGCACCAAAAGACATCCGGCGCTTTCCATAGACTCCTGTAGTAAATTTTCTGCCCGGCGCTGGCGTTTTTTAGAACATGTTGCAAAAGACGAGCAGTGAAAAGGAGGCTAAGTGGAGACAGCGGAAGGGTTTTACATTAGTCTATGGGAGATGATTACAGGCGTTTTTCCTGCGTTTTTAGAAAACAAAAAATGGACGTTTTTCTGTGCAGTGGAGACAGAGCCTAACTTTAGCACCCCTCTGTGCAGTGTGTTAATGTGGTGTTAATGGAGGTGAGCGAAGCTGTCAGTCCAGTACTTATGGATTGTGGCTGTCAATGGGGTAAGATCCATTTTGTATAAAATCTTCTGTGCCCCCGACAGGTTGTTCTGTGTGGCGGAGCGGACGCTGAGAAGGCGGAGGGTGGCACTGCCTTCATGGGCTACTGCCCGCAGTTCAGCCCGCTGTGGCCCACTCTCACAGTGAAGGAACATCTGGAGGTCTACGCTGCAGTGAAGGGCATGAAGAAAGATGAGATGGAGCAAGCCATAAAGCGGTAACCGGCTGCTGCAAAATCCCCCCCCCCAGCTCTGTACCAGCGTGCCAATTCTGGCATCACATCCCCATGCTAGTTTTCATGAACTCTATGCTGGGTTTTCCTTACTTTTGCACAGTTTTTTTTTGTTCCATATTTTTGTCTTCAGGGTGTCGGAGGCGCTAGAACTGAAACAGCATCTAAATAAGCAGGCCAAGAAACTGTCAGCTGGGGTCTCCAGGAAAGTAAGTGCCCCCTATGTATAAAAACCAATGCAATAATCCCGGGTCCATGACCGTGATGAACACCTGCACAAACACACATGGTCCCATCCTGACATTCATCCCCCCCAAAGTGTAGTCCCCAAACCTGCTCCTCCACACCCCCCCCCTCTTCGGTGGACTGATTACTGACACCTGGATTACAGGACGGTCACTGTACATATAGTTACATAGTCGGTACGGTTGAAAAAAGACACGTGTCCGTCAAGTTCAACCAAGGGTGTAGAAAATGTGGGTGAGTGAGGGAGACAAGGACATTAAGCCAAGCCTCTCCACTGGTTAATGCCCTGAAACCCACAAGGCAAGAACCAATCTGCTCCAGTGGAGACCCCAGAGCTCCAAGGGAGACCCCATCTCTGACCCCAGAGCTCCAGTGGTGACCCCATCTCTGACCCCAGAGCTCCAGAGGAGACCCCATCTCTGACCCCAGAGCTCCAGGGGAGACCCCATCTCTGACCCCAGAGCTCCAGGGGAGACCCCATCTCTGACCCCAGAGCTCCAGAGGAGACCCCATCTCTGACCCCAGAGCTCCAGGGGAGACCCCATCTCTGACCCCGGAGCTCCAGAGGAGACCCCATCTCTGACCCCGGAGCTCCAGAGGAGACCCCATCTCTGACCCCAGAGCTCCAGAGGAGACCCCATCTCTGACCCCAGAGCTCCAGGGGAGACCCCCCCCGACCCCAGCGCCGCCACCAGCCCGATCCCGCAACTTACACGGCTACGTACGCATTCATATTCTTTAGTTTCAGGCAGTTATCTAAGCCTTCCTTGAAACCCTCACCTGTTTCTGCTGCTTCCAGCTCCTCAGGCGGCTATTCCACAGATTCACAGTTCTTACAATGAAGAACGCTTTTCTCCTCTGGAGATTGAATCCTTTTTTCTCTAGTCGAAGGGAATGTCCCCTTGTCTTTTGAGGGGGCTTTAGTTGAAATAATTTTTCCCCATACTTTTTGTAGGGACCATTGATATATTTATATAAATTAATCATGTCCCCACGAAGCCGTCTTTTCTCAAGACTGAATAAGTTCAATTCTACTAACCTCTCCTCATAACTAAGATGACCCATTCCTTATAAGTTTGGTTGCTCGTCTTTGCACTCTCTCTAAGATGCTCCATTCCCCTTATAAGTTTGGTTGCTCGTCTTTGCACTCTCTCTAAGATGCTCCATTCCTCTTTTAAGCTTGGTTGCTCGTCTTTGCACTCTATCTAAGATGCTCCATTCCTCTTTTAAGGTTGGTTCCTCGTCTTTGCACTCTCTCTAGCTCCATTACATCTTTTCTTTAAACTGGATTCCAGAACTGAACAGCATATTCTAAGTGAATATTTATCCATTTTCTTCTGATTCAGTGCAAGATTTCCACTGTCTCACTCTTAGATTTTGAGAGACCAGCGACGACGGGAGAAATAACCTTCGCCCTATGATGTATCTCCCCTCCAGGTCTGCTTCGCCATCAGCATGCTGGGAAACCCGAGCATTGTTCTTCTGGATGAACCGTCCACCGGTCTGGACCCCAAAGGGCAGCAGAGGCTGTGGTGAGTCCCATCCTGTAGATAGAAGACCCTTGTGGGTGCACTTCTGTTGTAGATGGAACCACAAAAGGGCTCTACTTTCCAGCAGGGGACCAAATCAGTATATTAGTTGGCACGTGCCAGAGAATTCACAGCCTGACACTTTCTCAGACAAAGAGTTCTCCAAACTTTATTGCACAAACTCAAGGTTTTAACAGGTTGGGGGTGTACACCTTCCTTAAGCAACATCCACTCTCCTAATTGGCTCTTCTTAGCTACATTTTAAATGACCCTCCTCTCTCTTTGTTAGAGACAGGAAAAATAACTAAGGTGAGCATCCATTTTGGTATATCAGGGTGTGTCTGAACGCAGTCGCCATCTTGTGGGTGGAATAGACATTACACATAATACATTCTATTACAGTTATCCTTTACAAACAGATTATATATGCGGCCATTTGCTAACACATTAAATAGTATATGGATATACAGGCAGCTTTTATGTGTAATATATAAAGACATGTGACTTATTATACTGATTAATACATTAAAATAGAGACACAAAGGATCACACATATATAACCTTTGTTCCTATCCACAACACCTTTCTGTCCAGGGAAGATGAATTTTACTGGACCCACAGTGAGGAATAGTGCCAGCCATGTCATATATGTGTAATTGGGAGGACTCCTCAGGGCGAAGAGCTGGGGCTGAGTAGTCCCTTGTGGCTTCCAGGCTGACTTCTCTAGTCCGGCAGGCACTGACCCTCCTCTTCAGACGCCCGTGTGTCCTCAGCCAACTATTGTCATATTGTGAAGGCTCCATACGCCCAGTCCTGTATCTGTGCATCGGGTCACAATTATTTCCTACAGGAGAGCCATTCGGGCAGCTTTCCGGAACAAGGAGCGAGGAGCCATCCTGACCACGCACTACATGGAGGAGGCGGAGGCCGTGTGCGATCGCGTCGCCATCATGGTGTCCGGGAAGCTCAGGTGACCGGGGCTCAGGTTTATTACACACACTGTAGTCAGTCTTACACCTCCACTTAAAGGGAATCTGTCACCAATTTGTTTTTTTTTGCTTATTAAATCAAGCCTCTAATCCATATTCTTTTCCTCTCAGTCATTTTTATTTCCTGATTGTAGATTTCTCTATATATGATTGTGGGGAAGACATTCTTGCTTGCACTGCTTTAACAGCAGTCAGAGAGATACTTTATAGCAGCTTCATGCACATAGGATTATTAAGACAGATTCTGTCCCATAGACTTGTATAGGAGAGTTTTCACTGTGGGGAGAGGGGGAGCTGTGACATCTCCTCTTGTGACTGGTGGATGCTATGTTATCTGTACACAATGGTGTCTCCTTTCAGTTTGACCCTGCTTTTACTGATAATGAGCAGACACTGAATCTCTCTAAACAGAACAGGAAGTGTCAGACTATTAGCCACTGTGATAGGGTGGCAGCGTGGGGTATGTAGAGTTCTTTAGGATTCTGAGGGAACTGGGGGGGTTTTGCAGTGAGTTGGGCCCTTGTTATTATTCTCTTCACAGCACACATCAAAGTTAACAGGTTCCACTGTAGGGCAGTTTAACAGGCTTTATTCAAGTCCATTCTCCATACAGTAACTTCAGTAAACATCAATGATAACAGCAATGCAAATGGCTCCTGGCATTCACATAGTTTAACTGCTTACAGGGGGGGGTAATAAGCTCACAGATACCTGAGGGTTCACCAGTCATATCCTGTCACTCCTGAGCTGTGATTGCTGGCTGCTCTCTTCACTGGGGTGCAATGGCTGCAGCATACACACAGGATTCTGTCTTTACTGTCTCTCACTTCTTCTGTGTCCTTCACTCTGTCTCATAGGACCTAAACTACCCAGAATCCACTCCGCCAACAGTGTTCCAGCAACTTCTGTCTCCTCCCTTTTTCTAGCATGACACAACCTAGGTTTGACTGTTCTAGTCCTGTCTGTACAAGCAACCATCCCTGTGTGCTGGTACTTCTGGGCGCCCTCTAATGGCCAAGGATAAGTAACTAATTTACACTTGATAACAACAGTGACAGTAGAGCTTACCCCGGGTCACATTCTCCCCTTCTTGATTAATGTCGTCCTCGACATTCAGCAACTTACAATAGTTGAGGAAGTCTATAAAGAGTCTACTAGACTTCTAAGTTTAGTCGGGTAGGCATTTACTTTAAATAAGTTTTATCTCTTAAGTGTTTGACCGGTCTTCAACACTCAAAAGTAGACAGTATCTTACTGTTTCCTTTTTTCCCTGATTACTACAACTGTAGTACTATTTTCTAGGCCTGCCTCTACTTAAAGGGTGGTGACAACCTCAAGATTTTGACAATAATAAGGAACAATGTAAATTATTAAACACCCTAAGCTATCTCTTAGCTACTTGCTTGACATTCTCCTGAAAAAGAAGAAAAGAAAAAGAGCAAACAACAAAAACAATTTCAAGTAAATAAATTGACATTTATATCTTTGCTGGAATATTTTCCGACCATCTTCAACTAGCCAATTCCTATGCTAACTAGCAAAGGGAAATTCTTTTACTTTTCGGGTCCATTGAACAGTCTTTTAAAACCCAATTTTTTTGGTCTTTCCAGAACTGGTGGTAGGAAAGTACTTCTCAGGCTGTCTTACCTGATCTGCACGAAATAATCCCTGTGTTAACTGAACAGTTCTTGGTACCGCACTCGGTTCTCCCAAAGTGTCTAAGTCAGCATCATGGGTCTTCTTCTTTCTCTTGGGAAACCTTTCTGCTTGACAATTCTTCTGATGTTTCTGGTTCATCAGTCTCTGAGATTACTAGTTCCGGATTTTACTGCTGGTTCATCTCTAGTTCAGCTGTAATTGAATAACAGTCTCTAACTCAACAACTGGATCTACTATTTCTGGATCTTGAATCTGTTTCAACGGGGTTTTTTCTGGTGTACTTTCTGCTATTTTCATATTCATCAGAAAAACTCCTGGGGCACAAAATTTTACAGCTTCAGGATTTAAGTTCACTATTTTCTATGGGGACACGAAGCTTTTAGGTGTGATCTTCCTCTCTGAGCTTTCTGAGTCATTTCTACAAGGGCAATACTTAGATTGCTGTCTTTTTGACGTCTTGTTTTGGGGTGTTGCTTCAGGGATTGGTCTCTCGGGTGGTAGGTAGTCACAAGGTAGCAACAGGTTCCGATGCAAGAGTTCTTGTCTTGTTACCTCCTGTTTTAGGTTAATCTCAATAAACTGGGCTGTCGTCACTCTTCCTTTTGACTTTCGACATAGATCTTGTCTTCCCAGTATGAATGAAGTTTTCCTGGCACCTTTTTCTTGTTTTGTTTCTGACTAAAAACACGGCTAACTGATGTTAATTCTGCTCCATGACACTTCCTGTCATAATTTTGCTTTACTTTGCACTGTCCTTCAGTAAACAACTTTTGAAGCAATTTTATATGCCTCTGCCATGCGTTCTTTCCATGCACGAAAATGTTCTGGGTAAGTCTTGTAGGTCTCTGGACACTGGAGTATCGAACATAATGTCAAAGGGTGATCGTGGAGATCTGCCGAATAACAGGTAGAATGGGGAGTAACCTGTTGCATCACTCTTTGTGCAGTTGTAGGCATGGACCAATTTTGTTAAGAAGTTCTTCCAATCTCTTTTCTCTTCAGATGTTAGAGTCTTTAGCATCGACAGTAGAGTACGATTGAAACGTTCCACCTGTCCATTATCTTGTGGATGGTTAAGGTGTTGTATGGGGACCTCTGAATTCTGCAATACTTTCCCAACTTTGGGAAAGAGTCGATTTTCAAAACTCTCTTCCTTTGGGCATGATGCAGCCTTGTAGGAAATCCAAACTTTAATGCAAAGTCATTAAATATCTTTTCTGCTGCTGTTTTTCCAGATTTGTTGGTATTAGCGTAGGCTTGAGCAAATCTGGTGAAATGGTCCATAACCACTAAGATGTATTCATATCCTCCTTTACATTTTCAAGGGTGTAAGAAGTCTATGGACACCATCTCGAATGGGTATGTGGTTGTAATGTTACCCATTGGGGCTCTTGTCGGTTTGTTGGGACGCTTGTCCTTTAACCCCTTAAAGACCTTAGACGTATCCATACGTCCAGGTCGTTTGGGGGTTCACGCACCTGGACGTATGGATACGTCCTGAGGATCGCACGAACTCTAAAGCAGAGTTCACGCGATCGGCGCGGGGTGTTAGCTGTATATTACAGCTGACATCCCGCAGCGTCGGCCCCGACCCCGGCTCGCTCCGGGGGGGGGGAGGGGAGAGGGGGGGGCGGTTAACCCCTTAATTATTGCGACCATCAGGTCGCAATAACTAAGAGAGACGCAGGAAGAGATCGCTCCTGCTGCGTCTCTGTCGGCGGCAGCAGCACACGGATCGGGCGATCCGTGCGGCTCCTGCCATCTGAGAGACAGCACGGAAGGCAGAGAATGCCTTCCGGGTTGTCTGTTTACGTCACGATGCCCGGCCGTGCCCTGTGGGATTTGGGCCGGCATCGTGACTGACAGTTGTCATAGGAACCAGTCATAGCAAAAAGCTATGTACTGATTCCTATTGAATGAGAGATCTAAAGATCTCTCATTCAAATCCCCTATGGGGAAAAGTAAAATAAAAAAGTGAAAAAGTGAAAAAGTAAAAAAAAAGGAAAAACAAGTAAAACACAAAACCACGAAAAATAAAAGAAAAATACGTACACCGCCCTTTTCCCCTTTACAAACGCCAATCGCCCAAAAAAGATCAAAAATAAATAAAGTACCCATATTTGGTATCGCGCGTGCGTAAAAGACCTGCCCTATAAATCTGTCATGTTAATTAACCCGTACGGTGAACGCCGTAAAAAACAAAAAAACAAAAAACAATCACAGAAAAAAGATTTTTTTTTTTTTTTAAATTCAAAGAAAACCAAATTGGCCATAGCATTGCGGTGACACAATACAA
>JAODAL010021185.1:0-67648 GCA_025379985.1 Phyllomedusa bahiana | reverse complement strand
GTTGGGTCACCAGTGGCAATCACTGTGGACATTAGTAGTGTGGAGATAAAACCTGGAACGTCTTTTCATCTGGATACATTTGTGTCATGTTTTCTTGATTATAAATACAGAGGCTAGAACTGTCCTTTGTCTATCACTGTAAGGCCGTGTTCACATGGCTTATTCCCGACGGATTTGTGCGCCGGATTGCGCTCACAAATCCGGCGTGAATAAGGGGCGGGTCGGGGGCGGGGCCGGAGCGCGGTGGGGGCGCCGCTCCCCGGCCCCATAGACAATGCATCGTTTACGGCGCGTACGCGCCGTAAATAATGTGCATGTCACTTTCTCCCCCGCGGCGGATTCGCCGAGTGGGGAGGAGCGACGGATTCCACTGTTCTCTATGAGAGCTGTGGATTACCGTAATGACTCTGACGGATTGGCGCCGTACTGCAGTGCAAATCCGGCGCGGAGTACGGCGCCAATCCGCGGAGAAATAAGCCGTGTGAACGAGCCCTAAGGCAAAACATCTGTGCAAAATATCCGTTTAAAGTGACAGGCAGCTATTTATTAAAGGATGCCATTACTGCAATGTGAACTGACAGCTCATCCCCCTTACATTACACAAATGTACATGGATGAAGCAGGAGCTCCTGACAGTGTGAGCCGAACACTTGTGAATTGACAGAAGACATTTCTCTCATCGAGGTGATTTCTGAAGACTTGAAGTCGATGATATAGAAAATTGCAATAATGTCTTTCTTGGGAGCTGCACCCATTTATCATCGTCACAGGCCACTCTCTGCACCAACTGGTGAGGGTTTTGGTCAGAAAATTAAGGGAGACCTGTATGAAGGAAGGCGCATCAAAGTGAATTGTCGAGTCTTGTTTTCTGTGTATAATGCGCCTGAATGTATGAAAGTGTTTTTTGTGATCATAAATGGTCTCGTTCCCCACCCCTCGCCTGTGTTTGGCGCACTACGAAACTTAGGCGCAAAAGTAACACACAAAACATGTATAAAGGTCATAGATAGGCTGGAAATAAAAGTCATTAAAACAGCATGTCAGTGATAGAAACTATGGGACTGATCCTGCTCGGAGGACCACAGGTCCCAGCAATACCTGTGCTGTGCCGGCTCCTGCTGTATGTAGAATAAAGGATGAGAGCAGCAAAAATACATTGCAAATTTAATTACCATATATACCCGAGTATAAGCCGAGGCACCTACCTTTGCCACAAAAAACGGGAAAGCTTATTGACTCGAGTATAAGCCTAGGGTCGAAAGTGCGGCTACTGGTAAATTTCAAAAATAAAAATAGATACCAATAAAATTACATCGACAGTTTAATGTCCTCCATAGGCAGGTATATGTCCCCATAGGCAGGTTATATGCAGGTATATGTCCCCATAGCTAGTTATAGGAAGGTTTATGTCCCCATAAGCAGTTATAGGCAGGTTTATGTCCCCATAGATAGTTATAGGCAGGTTTATGTCCCCATAGGTAGTTATAGGCAGGGTTATGTCCCCATAGATAGCTATAGGCAGGGTTACGTCCCCATAGGCAGTTACAGGCAGGGTTACGTCCCCATAGGTAGCTATAGGCAGGGTTATTTAAAAATAAATAAATAAAAAAAAATACAAGTACGGCACTTACCTCGCTCCCTCGCCGCTCCACCTACCGGGCGCTCCGCTCCGTCTTCTGGGCACAGAGCGCGAGGTCATCAGGCCGCGCACACAGCGTGATGACACATGCTGCCTGTGCCGGAAACTCCAGACATCCGAGAGTTTGCGGCCGTCCGGGGTCCACTGAATTGTCCCTGCCGGCGCCCGGGACGTTGCAGCCCCCGAGCGCCGACAGTGACTCGAGTATAAGCCGAGGTCAGATTTTTCAGCACGTTTTTTGTGCTGAAAAACTCGGCTTATACTCGAGTATATACAGTAGTAAAAATTTTAAATATAAAAATCAACAACATAATTAATGGGTTTTTTAATGTCATTTTTTTTATTCCATTAATTAGACATTTTTATATTTTTGGGATATTATATAACATTTTATATAGTTTGATAATTATCATAAATTACTTGTTATTATTGCACTGGTGGAAGTTGAGAAATATTGGACATTTTTTGCCCTAATAGTAAATCTATCCCCTCTGCGACTCCTCAGGCTCAGGCAGAGCACATTGGACTAGATCTGCCTGTCCGAGCAGTAATGCGGCTGGTTCTGCTGAACCACATTCATATATGTGTCTAATATTACGAGTGTGGTGCAACGCCCCCCAGAACACCCCCAGATCGCCCCCCAGATCGCCCCCTCATGTTCGGCGCATTAGAAAGTGTTGAGTCTTACGAACAATGCGCCTGAGACATTCATTAGGCGCATTAGACATTGTAGCCGCTCACTTAGGCGCATTGTACGCCAGAAAAAGGGTGAAAACCCCGATCATACAGGTCTCCCTAAGAGTCGTAATAGTGAAGTGGGGATAATACATTTTTAAGGAGCCACTATAGAATAATTCCAGGTAATATTAGCCCTAATGTAGGGATTTTGCACAACACAAGGGTGTCCTCAGAGTCCCAGGGCCAGACACTGTCTCTTCTGGGTCTGCATTAAACATGACACAGATACTGAATTTTATAGGAGGTAGGTTTCCTATAGGTCAATGTCAAACCCCCAAAAGAGCCTTGAAACTTGATTAAGATTTTAAGCCAAGCCAGACTTTTCGCTAAAATGAAGAGGGGCCCATTTGTAGACAGTTGCTTCAGGGTTTTTGCCTCTGGTCAAAAAACAAAACGTGAGTTGAACGATAGGTCATTTTCTGATGAAACATTCCCTTTAAGAACTGTTATATTTGGTGTGGAAGGATCGTCCTAGTGAATACACAGGGGGCTGGTTATTTACAGAGGCTTTATCGAATTTTTAATTGCTTTAATGCCTTGGACATAATTTTGTGCTAATAAAATTGTTGTGCTCTATTTTGTGCATTTAGCGAGATGTATGTATGGTCTGCGTCAGAAGTCTGGTGTCTTTTCAGCCTGAAAACTGGCGCAGCCCCATTCGCTATTTTTGTAACCAGGCGCACTCCAATACTGTATCAGGCGCATTGCAGAGCGCCCGCAGCACTTTGTAATGCGCCTGAGATCGGAGGGTGTGCTGGAGGCGGGGCGCACTACAACTGTGGCGGAGCTACAGTACAGCAAATCCAGGCGCATTATTGCTGGAACAGGTAGAGCACTTTCAAAGTGGTGTACCTGAGCCAGAAATGTCGCTTTGTAGCTAAAAAGCGCTAAATCTATGACCCGCAGTAGAACAGGTTCATAGATTCAGATGCATTCTACACTAATAATGCGTGCAATACAAACACCAAAAATCATTCACGTCGCCCTTAGATTATTTTTGGATTTGCAGCAGTTGTAGATATGGGCTGTTTCTTTTTCCTTTTGTTCTTTTCACACCTGATATCTCCCCTTCTTGCATTGTGCCCATTGTTATTGCCTACATGGTTATGTCTACTCAGTAAAGTGGGAAGGCCGTACAAAATCCAACGGCACTTTCACATTGCTGGACTGCACCGACATTTTTTCTGCGTATTTTTTTCGTGTGCAATAACCAGCAGTCGGATTTTGGATTGCTGGTGGCCCAGTCCATTGGGGCTGCGGGAATCAGACGAAATATGCAACATGTTCTACATTCCACCGGACGGTTTTCGGTTTAGGAAAACTTCAGTAAAAAATCCTTGCTGTGTAGGCTATAGCACGGATTTTCTATTGAGGGCAGCACAGCGCTGGCTACGGTTGGGTTTTTAGTGGTTTCAAAATACTGAACCCACTGAAAAGACGACCGATATGCAGGGCTGTGTAGATGTAGCCTAAATGGGTGGAACTCTGCCTTTTGGAGGAGATTCTCAGTTGGATACAATCCTAGTCGGGTTTCAAGGCTCTTTAGCCCCTTCCCATTATCATAATGCCGTTAAGGGAATAAGGAGCAGACTCACTGACAGGTAATGGCTGATTGGTACAGCCTGGACCTACTGCTGGGATTGGGGACACATCTGATCCTCTCTTTTTAGATGGCCACCATGTCTCTACTTCCCATAGGTAACGCTGCAGACAACTTCTTTCCTTCAGGAGCAAAGGTCATTTATATCACATGTGACAAACTCAAGGCCCTTGGACTTGGTCTGGACGTAAAAGGACTGGCTCTTCATTTTCCCTGTTGGATACAGCCAGAGCTTGGCAGAGGCAGAAGCCCCAGTATAGGAAGACGAGGTCCCCATGGATTTGGAGCTCCAGCTGGAACCTCCACACCGCTCTGTTCAGCTTCTCACAGGCGGTGGCACAGCCCTGACAGTCCTACCCAGGCACCATAGTCACCTTCCAAGGCCCATTAAGGACAACCATAATGCAAATGTGGTAAAAAGTAGTGTCATACCCCTAATTTATATGATCCTCTATTTGAACAGCTATGGTGCAATACTCAGAACCGGAACAAAGTATTCTGGTGCACCAAGCAAATAAGGCACATAGCGTCCCCCAATGGAAAATGTAGCCCACCCCATCTCTTTTTGTGCCTGATTTTTGCCTGGGATGAAGTGGCGTCCTAGGCAGTTGCCTACCTTCTCCTACCTATCATCCTGGCCCTGGTAATACTGCTTCTTTATCAGTAGTGGCTGCTGCAGCCTTCCCTGGTGTAATTGTTCGCTAAGGAAGCCATGTTTGAAAACCGGCATAAACTAGGCAGTTGTACTTCTCAGTAGCTTTCTTTTGTACGGAAGTGTTGCACAGCACTTTATAAGTGCGTCCCGCTGTAAGACAAAAAACATGCAGCAAAAGGTGCGCCAAAATTAGTCTCACCTGTTTGAAATTGGTATGAATAAGTACAACATTTGTGCGGAAATTCTGTCAAGACACATCCATAAATGTGTCTATTCTGATTCATCTGGCACGACACGCCCCCGAAAATTTGGCGCATACAGAACTATTGAGAATAGAGGCATGGACTCGCGGGACAAGGATGTAATTCTACCGCTGTACAAAGCATTGGTGCGACCTCACTTAGAATATGCTGTTCAGTTCTGGGCTCCAGTTTTATAGAAGAGATGTAATGGAGCTAGAGAGAGTACAAAGACGAAAAAAATAAGCGAACAGAACTTAGAGAGGTCAATGCGAGCACCATTCTTAGTGGAGATGTTAGTAGAATTGAACTTATTTAGTCTTGAGAAAAGACGGCTCCAGGGAGACATGATTAATTTATATACGTATATAAATGGTCCCTACAAAAAATATGGGGAAAAATAATTTCAGGGAAATCCCTCCCAGAAGACAAGGGGACATTCCCTTCAGCTGGAGAAAAAAAGGATTCAATCTCCAGAGGAGAACAGACTTCTTCACTGTGAGAACTGTAAATCTGTGGAATATCCGCCTGAGGAGCTGGCACATCAGGTAAAGGTGAGGGTTCAAGCAAGGCTTAAATAACTACCTTAAACTAAAGAATATTAATATGTGTGTAGCTAAGTAAGACTGGCTGGTGGAGGCTATGGGGTCTCCCCTGGAGCAGATTGGTTCTTGCCTTGTGGGTTTCAGGGCATTAACCAGTGGTGAGGTTGGGCTTTAACTCCTTATCTCCCTCCCTTCACCCACTTTTTCCCACTCTTGGTTGAACTTGATGGACATATGTCTTTTTTCAACAGTACTATGTAATATTAGACGTGTGCCAGTTTTTGGAGACTTTTTAAACATATGTCAGACGGGGCAAAGACATTTTTTTGGGTGCAAATCGTGGCAGAAAACTAACGCGGCCCCATTCATACATTCGATCCACATAAGACAACCCCTATGAACAGTCATGGCTACCTGCAAATTTGCGACATTTTCAATAAATATAGAATATATCTTAACCATGCACCACATTTCGGAAGCCCCAAACTATCATTTGTCTACATTATTACTGTGACTTTTCTAAACCTCGATCCACGGTGATCAGTTGATGGCCTTCATAAGACAACCCCTATGAACAATTCTAACTACCTGAAAATTTGCAACTTTTTTTAAAAAAAATTCCAACTATGCACCAGATTTTCGAAGCTGGAAACCATCATTTTGCTACATTACTAATGTGACTTGTGTCATTGTGTGACTTGAATTACCTTGACAGCTGGAATTTGCTTTGCTTTCCCTCCTGGTCTATGACTGACTTTATATGTTCTTCCTGAATGTTTGAAGGTATGGAAAAACACACATAAAAAGCCCGAGAAGTTTCTTAAAGTCATTTCTTTCTTCCTATTCCCTGTGCATATAAAGTTGAAAACATGAATATATTTAGTGAAAATATCTTCAGATAATAGACTACAGATATTCTCATTAACAGCTAACGCGCGTTTTTTTTTTGCTTCAAAACAAGGGGAAAAAATGAGATAAAAAGGGAAATATTGTACGATATTCAAATATTCATCTAAAAAAATTAGAATAAAGTGCAATTTGCAGACGGTGGAATGTGACAATGTATGCAGAACCTCACAATAATGACACATAATCCACGTCCTTCTATTGGATATTTGCATAATAAACCAACTTATCTTCTTCTACTTTTGCTAAATATTTTCTTGCGCTGCTTTCGGGAATGAAGTCTGCTGGGACTACACAGTGAAATCAGATAAAACACAACGAATCAATATTCATGAGTTACATGGTCCGGGATCTAGTGTTGTATCTCCAGAACCCGAACATTGCCCTTGTGCCAACGGGAGGTCAAAGAAATTCGGAAAAAGCTCAGGTAAAATGCACAATTCTGTCCTAAGGGCTCCTCCTCAGTCAATTTAGTAATAGTAAAAACTCTCAATGAGGTCTATTCATCAGTAAACCTCCTACTGTCAAAGGGGAGAATCAGCATTGGACCTCTCAGTTATAAGGTTGTTTCTTTATTGGAAGACCCCTTTAACGGATTGTTTTTTGTGTGTGTGGTTAAAAACTTCTTACTACTGGTCAACCTGGAGATGGGCTTGGGTCTCCAAAGGAGTCTTTGCTGCTTGTCTGTCTCAGGTAGACTGGAGTCATGCTACAGTCTGCTTGGGAGCTTCAGCGTCTTGCTGTTAGATGTGACCCATCCTATAGACGGGCTTGAGTCTTCTGGGCAGACTCTTCTGCTTAACTGTTTTACTGAGACTACCGTCCTGCCATAGTCTGCTGCAGAGTCTCTGCCGTTCATCTGTCTCTCTGAGACTGCAGTGGTGCCTCAGTCTGTTGGAGAGTCTCTGCTGCTCATCTTTGTCTGTGAGACTGCAGTGCTGCCTTAGTCTGCTGCAGAGTCTCTGACGTTCATCTGTCTGTCTGAGACTGTAGTGGTGCCTCAGTCTACTGGAGAGTCTCTGCTGCCCATCTGTCTCTCTGAGACTGCAGTGGTGCCTTCAGTCTGCTGGAGAGTCTCTGCTGCTCATCTGTCTCTCTGAGACTGCAGTGGTGCCTCAATCTACTGGAGAGTCTCTGTTGCTCATCTGTCTCTTTGAGACTGCAGTGGTGCCTCAGTCTGCTGGAGAGTCTCTGCTGCTCATCTGTCTCTCTGAGACTGCAGTGGTGCCTCAGTCTGCTGGAGAGTCTCTGCTGCTCATCTGTCTCCCTGAGACTGCAGTGGTGCCTCAGTCTGCTGGGGAGCTTCAGCGTCTTGCTGTTAGATGTGACCCATCCTATAGACGGGCTTGAGTCTTCTGGGCAGACTCTTCTGCTTAACTGTTTTACTGAGACTACCGTCCTGCCATAGTCTGCTGCAGAGTCTCTGCCATTCATCTGTCTTTCTGAGACTGCAGTGGTGCCTCAGTCTGTTGGAGAGTCTCTGCTGCTCATCTTTGTCTGTGAGACTGCAGTGCTGCCTTAGTCTGCTGCAGAGTCTCTGATGTTCATCTGTCTGTCTGAGATTATAGTGGTGCCTCAGTCTGCTGGAGAGTCTCTGCTGCTCATCTGTCTCTCTGAGACTGCAGTGGTGCCTCAATCTACTGGAGAGTCTCTTCCGTTCATCTGTCTCTCTGAGACTGCAGTGGTGCCTCAGTCTGATGGAGAGTCTCTTCCGTTCATCTGTCTCTTTGAGACTGCAGTGGTGCCTCAGTCTGCTGGAGAGTCTCTGCTGCTCATCTGTCTCCTTGAGACTGCAGTGGTGCCTCAGTCTGCTGGGGAATCTGAGCAGCTCACTGTTGGCTGTGATGTATCTGGCCAGCTTGGAGATGAGCTTGGGTCTGCTATAGAGTCTTTGCTGCTTATCTGTCTTGCTAGGGCCACAGTAGTGTCTCAGTCTGCTGGGAAGTCTCTGCTGCTTGTCTGTCTCAGGGACACTGGAGTCATGGCTCAGTCTGCTTGGGAGATTCAGCTGTTAGCTGTGATGTATCTGGTCAGCTTGGAGATGAGCTTGGGTCTGCTGTAGAGTATATGCTGCTCATCTGTCTTTGTGGTGATGCAGTGGTGCCTCAGTCTGCTGGAGAGTCTCTGCTGCTCATCTGTCTCTCTGAGACTGCAGTGGTGCCTCAGTCTGCGGGAGAGTCTCTGTTGCCCATCTGTCTCCCTGATCCTGCAGTGGTGCCTCAGTCTGCTGGGGAGTTTCAACAGCTCACTGTTGGCTGTGATGTATCTGGCCAGCTTGGAGATGAGCTTGGGTCTGCTGTAGAGTCTCTGCTGCTTATCTGTCTTGCTAGGGCCACAGTAGTGGCTCAGTCTGCTGGGGAGTCTCTGCTGCTTGTCTGTCTCAGGGACATTGGAGTCATAGCTCAGTCTGCTTGGAAGATTCAGCTGTTGGCTGTGATGTATCTGGCCAGCTTGGAGATGAGCTTGGGTCTGCTTATATGTCTTGCTGGGGCTGCAGTAGTGTCTCAGTCTGCTGGGGAGTCTCTGCTGCTTGTCTGTCTCAGGGACACTGGAGTCATGGCTCAGTCTGTTTGGGAGATTCAGTAGCTTGCTGTTGGCTGTGACACGGCTGGTCAACCTGGAGATGAGCGTGAGTCTGCGGAGAGGTTCGGCAGCTCAGGCAGCACCATGCACTATGCTGCAGGAGTCTTCCATTCTAGTGCGGAGTTTTCCGACAAAATTTGTTTCGTTCCGAATTACTTCGGCACGAATCGCGTTAAAAAGTAGCTATTTCCAGGCTGCACAGAGCCTGCAGGGTGCTGTAGAACGTTGTGCCATGCTTAAATATGCAGAGGGAGCTTGGTTTGGTCTTCATACAATGTTGTGTTTTAGTATGACACGCACATGACTGCCGCCGCTCTTAGAATCGCTTCACTATAAAATTCCCTGGGCACTTAAGAGGGCAAAACTGACGAAAAAACTGAAGGGGGAATGTAGCCTGATAAAGTCATGCGAGCGAAAGCTGGAAAAAAAACAAGCTGAGAGCTCAGGTGGCAACATTAGTGACAGAGTGTGAAGGTGACGGCGGCAGCTACAGCAGCATGAGGTCAGGCAGTGGCACAATGATATTCTGGAGGTGGCAAAACACGAGGAAGCCACAGAGTGGCACAATGACTGAGAGCGGAGGTGACGGCAGCAGCATGAGGTCAGGCAGTGGCACAATGACACAGTGTGGAGGACACGGCAGCAGCCACAGCAGTAGCATGAGGTCAGACAGTGGCACAATGACACAGTGTGGAGGACATGGCAGCAGCCATAGCAGCAGCATGAGGTCAGACAGTGGCACAATGACATTCTGGAGGTGGCAAAAAAAGGAGTAGGCCACAGAGTGGCACAAAGACAGAGATTTGAGGTGACGGCGGCAGCCGCAACAGCATGAGGTCAGAGATTTTTTTTGGACAAAAATTTTAAGGGAATATGCTGTCTCTGCTAAATCTTATATGAGGGACACTACAGATTTCCTCAATAAAATTCATGAAGTTGATATCAATGATACTGATTTTCTGGTATCATTTGATGTTTCTAATTTATATACGTCCATTAGTCATGAAAGAGGAATAGCCGTTGTTAAGAAATTTTTGGATACCATGGATTACTCTAGGGAACTCATAGACATTATGTTAGGTCTTTTGGAGTTTATTCTGAGGGAAAACTATTTTGCATTTCAGGAAAAAAAATTTAAACAATTGAGAGGCACTGCCATGGGATCCAATGTAGCGCCTACTTATGCAAATATGTTTATGGCTGCATTGGAGGAGAAGCACATCTATGTATCCCACCATCAGAATAGTATTCATAGATGGTGGAGATACATAGATGATGTTTTTGTTATTTGGAGGGGCTCTGAAGTTGAACTAGAGGAATTTTTTGATTTTTTGAATGGTATGGATCCTGATATCAAGTTTACTATGGTTTCTTCACAAACCAAAGTCCAATTTTTGGACACTATGGTCTGGAAAAATAATAACAAACTTATTACAGATCTTTTTGTAAAGGAAACAGATCAAAACAATTTATTACACTTCAATAGCTTTCATCCCCGTCCCATGATAGAATCATTGCCTTTCAGCCAGTTTCTCAGGGTCAAAAGAATAGTGGATGACCCTGAAACCTTGGAGACTAGATTTAATGAAATATCTTTGAAATTTAGGAAACGGGGGTATCCTGATAGGATTATTTCCTCTCAGCGTCAGAAGGTAGATATTTTGGATAGATCGTCTTTATTGCAGGTCAAGGAAAAGAGTATAACAATTCCTCGCATAACATTTGTTTCTACTTATACACAGGTTTCTAAACAAATTAAGAACATTATTAAAAATGAATGGCATTTATTAAGAACTAATTTACCAAATATACCAGAGTTCTCTGTTCCCCCTAGAATGGCATATAGGAGGAATAAAAATTTAGAAGATATTCTGGTATCGGCAGATATTAAGAGAGAAATTGCTAGTACACAAACAGTGTTGAGACCACAAAAATTGGGTTGTTTTCCTTGTCTTAATTGCTCTTGTTGCAAGAATCTGATTAAGAGTGATACATTTATACATCACCACACAAAACAACCTTACAAAATACAACATTTTTTAACATGTCGTAGCCGTTACGTGATTTATGTACTTATTTGCCCATGTAGCAATTTATATGTAGGTGAGACATCACAAGAATGTAGAATTCGTATTAATAAACATAAATCTACGATCCGAACTGGGAAAATTGACCTCCCGGTACCTAAACATTTTTTGGAGGCGAAACATAAAGTGGAAGATCTGAAGTTCATGATTCTTGATCATGTCCCTATTAATAGACGTGGTGGGGATAGGGTTTTATCTCTAAAACTGAAAGAATTACAGTGGATACATAAATTGGAAACATTATTTCCGAAAGGTTTGAATTTAGATTTCAAAATACATCCTCAAATGTGTCGTTGATGTGTTATTTCCCTGTTGCTGGTCCATATGAATCCTTAGTGGTAGTTAGCACAGACAGTGCTAGGTATTGTTTTTATTGATTATCATTTTTTATTAATTATTTTATTTTTTATTTTTTAGATTTGAAGATTATGTCACTCTGGAATTACTACTGGACATTTCGTCGGGCGACTTAATTGCTCCGGTGTTATCTCTTGGATAATGAGCTTTTTTCTAATATATGTTTGAGCATCCACCTTTGGAGATAATTACGTTATTTTATAGCATTGGTCTAGGGTTCTTAAACAGCGCTGTCCTTTGGAAATTGCGCCCCCCTATATGGTGTTTGCCGGTGGTGGTTACGAGCCCGGCTGCTTGTTTTTGCAGGGGGACTTATATTCTGCCCTCCATGGATTCAGCGTGAATATGGCCATTTGCCTTGTTTGGTTGGTCCGGGGTTTGGTGGCATACCCCGATCTTTGGGGAATATAATGCCCGTATTGACCATTTACTGTCTTTTCCCATTTTTTTTTGTTATATTTTCTTCTTAGGGTTTAGAGCTCATGTTTTGTTACATTAGTGCAGAGGGGAAAGGGGCGTCCCCACGGGTCCCCGGCCTCTGTCAGTCTCCCGGATGTGGGGCTTCGCGCATCGCCGGCCGCTGATGTCCGCTTTCCTTGAAATCCGAGACCGGATTCGCGCCCTGTCTATGATGCCACGGTAAGCAGCAAGAAAATTTTTATGTTTATATTATTCACTCGGGGGGTATTTTTTTACACTTATCCTTCACATTGTATGTCACATGTGATTTTTTAAAAAGATCTTTGTGTTTTTTGGAACATTTGATGTTTTTATTTACTTCATATTGACAATTGGATTGCTTTTTTTATTACTTCACATTGATTGTATGTTTTGTATTCACTGTATTTGTCATATATATCCCACTGAGGTCACTGTGTTGCTGTCTTGGAAGGTTCTGTTGGGAACCAAAACGTCGCTGTGTTGGGTAAATAAATTTTTTTGATTTTTTTTGTGCTCCCTTTTTCATTTTTTTGTGTTTCAATAGACCTTGATCCGGGCTTGAAGGCGTGCACTCTAAATTATTTTATCGGGTTGTGTTGAATTGTTTTGTTTTTTGAGGTCGAGAGTGCCAATGACACAGTGTGGAGGTCACGGCAGCAGCCAAGCAGAGCATGAGGTCAAAAGGTGGCACATGACACAGTGGGGGGGAATGGCAGCACCCCAAAGCGCAGCATAGGTCAGAGAGGGGACAAGACAGAGTGTGGAGGTGGGTGGCAATTTACCAGTCCCTGGTAAAGAGGTGGTAGGCAGAGGGAGAAACTGTCAGCAGATGTGTGGCATCAGGGGGTAGCGGCATCAGTTAGTGGTGAGGAGGGAGTTTGAACCCCCGACTCATTTCTCAAGTTTGGGTGAGGCGTCATGGGCTGATGTATTGACACCTAAGGCATTGGTGTGTGGAAATCCGGCGATCCACCCGATTCTCTTTACAAAGGCATTTCCACATTTCCGGGACAAGCGGGGTTTTCCTTGGGGTAACTGGCCCCCCGCCCACTGAACACCGGCTCTGTGCCACATACTGGCCGGGCAGGACGCTTTCCACTGCAAATCGGCAATTGCGGCCACACTCCAGTTGGCTGCCAAATCCCGGTTTTTCTAACTGGGGTGGCAGAGGCTGTCCCCAAATAGGCCCCCAACTGGGGTTCAGGGGTTTCTCCCGGTCCGGCTGCTGCTGCGGCGATGCCCTCCTACTAGGCGGGGGGAAGGAAGCTGCTCATCAGTGATCCAGACTTAGGTTGCTGTGAGGAGCTGGTACTGCCTAACCCCCCCCCTTCCCCCCCGCCGCGGCAGTAGTAGAAGCGCTGAGGGAACCCCCGGTAGACTGTCAAGGAGGGGACATGCCGAATAGGGAACGGCCAACTGACTTGGAGGGTTCCCTATAGTATTTGAGTTTGTCCTCCCTCTCAATAACTGGGAAAAAGGCTCCCATTTTGGAAATTTAGCGGGGGGCCCCAAATGGGTGGAGACCCAAAAAAGTAAACCCTCTTCTGGAAATGCTGACTATTCGGCTTCCAAGCCAGGAAAAACAGCATGCGGGGGGCCCTTCTGCACAAGTGCTCCAAAGGGGTTCCTGCCCCCCAAATTTCCATTTTGGTTAATTTAACTGCCATGGTGCTTGGGGGGAAATTCCGGGGGCCTTTTTTCCCTAAATCTCCCATCCCACCCCCTCCCCTGCTCCTGCTCCCCCTTTTCTTGTCCCGGGGGTTAGAAAATTTTCCCCTCTTTTTTCACCAGACAAAAACTTCTTCCCCTTCCTTAACCAATGTCCCCTCCTCCATTTCAGCCCCCAAACCGGAGTCATTTGGCCCGAGATGTACCGCCCCCGTCCCCCAAAAGGTTCCCCCCTGCCCAGACAGATTTTTCCCAGGCCCCAATTTTTTGGTTCCCAAAAGGGAAAATAAAAAGCCAGGGGGAAAGCCCTTATTCCCCCCCTTAGTTCGGGCGACATAACAAATAAAAAAGGCCCTCCTTCCCGAAAAGGGGCCCCTCAACAAAAATTTGGAAAAGGGGGTCAACCCCATAAAGTTGCCAACGGGCGGGCCATTTCAAATTTTTCCCCACGGGGGTTAAAAACCCCTGTCCCCCCTGGATCATCAAAAAATTTCTTTTAATGGCCTTTCTCTTTCATACAGTCGGGTAAAAATTTAAAAAGGCTGGAAAATTCCAGCGGGGGGGAAACCCATCGCATACCCAAAAGTATTTTTGGGGGAGGCCCGTTCTGCCGTTTTGAAAACCTCGGGGAAAGGGGTTTTTCCTGGTTTTGTGGGAAAAGGGTTTTGGGAAAGTGAAAAGCCCCATTTTCCCTGGCCTTTTTCAAAAATCTTCTAAAGATCGAGGGAAAGGGACTTCAAACCTTTTCACAACCAGATTGAACACGTCCCCAAATGCAGGGGGCATGGACCCATCCCCCCCTCGGTCCCCCGGGGGCCGGGGAAAACCATTTTCCCCTCCCTTTTGTCCGTCCCCATGGTTTCCCGATTTGAGTTGGCGCGGAGAAAAAGCCCCCACATACGATTTTCTTGTTTCATAAACCCCGGAGCAGTTCCCCCCCTGGGGTGACTTCGTTCGCCGAGGAAAGCCAGGTGCAGAAGCGTGCCCACCGCGGGCCCCCCTCCCACATGGGGTAGAGGGGAAGCAAGTCCCTTGTGGAGGTAAAGATGGTGGTGGTGGGGGGAAGGAGGAGGAGGGGGGAATTTTTGGGCCCCAGGAGCAGCATTTTGACAACTGGAGGGGGAAAGCGGGTCTCCTGTAAAAGTTGTTGGTGTGCCGGGGGCGGGAAAGCACATTCACCCAGGGGGCCGTAAAGGACATGTACGGGGCCCTGAAGTAGTTAAAAGGTTCCGCGTCCGCGGCCGTGTCCCTTTGGGGAACAAACCGATAATTTAAAGGGACGGCCCCACCTTCTGTTCTACATATTTATGAAGTGTGGTATGCCTTTTTGGAAAAAAAATTTAACGGTTTGGGAAACTCCCCTCTGGCTCGGCAAAAAGCCTTTAAATTTTCTCTGAATGGTGCAGGGGCCCAAACCTTTTGGGAAAAGGGAGGCCCTGAAAATACCAAAAAATTGGCCCCAGGAGACGGTCAGTTTGCTGCCCCTTGGGTTGGTTTTTGGAGGCATTTGTTGTTTTTTTTAAAACAATCGCCTCTCTGAAAACAAACCTGCTGGCCCCTGAGTAGCGGGAGCAGGAGAAAATTTGGACCGGGGATGATTTTAAAAAAGAGAAAAGTTTTCCCCTTCTTCAGAGTGGGGGACCCTTTGGGAATGGCTGCAATGGCATGGGGGGGCCATGGGGCGCTCTGCTGTGCTGTTGCTGGGGCCCGGAGGAGGGACCACCACATCTGAGCCACGTTTCTCCCGGGCCCCCCGGTGGTGACGCTGCATTTGTTGACGCGGGGCCCGTGGTCCCAAACGTTACTCCCTGGCCACGCTTCATTTTCTCCCCAAATTCACATATCCCCAATTTTCCGGCTCCCCCTTGCCCTAGCAAAGAACTGCCACACGCCGATTATCAGATTTTACCCCCAACCTCCGCACTGAGTGACAAATGCCCCCGCTGCCTCGCTTAGCCCCTGTGGCCCGCTACTTTCTTGGACCTGCGAAGCGGGTTTTTTTCCCCGTGGCCGCTTGGGTCCCCACCCCAAACCCGCGGGAAACCCGCTGAATCACGGCCAAAACGACCACTTTCCCGGGGCGCCCCCTGCCTGATGCGCAAGCTGACGCCCATTCTCCCGACATGAGAAGGCCCCTTTCTTCCCCCCGGCTCCCAAATGCGGTCGGGGTACATCATCCTATTTGTTTTTTCTCGCACTACTGTCCCTCATCACTGGTCTTGGGATGCAGAGGGTGCCCCTCCAAAAAGATTCCCCTGCCACTCTAAACATCCCATACTTTTCCGCCTACTGCAAGAAAAAGGGGATATTGGCCCCCTTTCTTTTCCCGCCAAGTAGTGCTGACTGCCCTCCCCAAATTTTTATCCCCGCTTTAAAAGTGGCGCTGAGGGCCCCAACCACATAGCAGATCTCTGGGTGAGGGAAAAGGATGGGGGCAGAGGGGCTTTAGGGCAGGGGAGGGCCGCGGAAACCCCCTTTTCCCCGGGGCCCTTCCAACCCAGGGTTGTGTCTGAGGTTTCCCACCGACTCTTGGCTTTGGGGGTTTTCAGATGTCCTTTTGGGAGGAAGTGGGTGACCAGTAACCAATTTAAAAACCTTGGGTTTTCCCGACAGCACAAAAAGGGCCCCTTTGATGACAGCGGGGGGGTTTTGGCTCCCCCAAGTGACCCCTGCTGTGACGGTTCCCCCCTTTCTTTCCCGCGACCCGGGCCCCGTTCCAAAAAATATTTTGTGCCCCTGCCACTCGCAGGGTTTCAGGGCCCTGCCACTTTCGTCTGCATAAAATGTTTTTTTCAAAAAAATTGTACAGACCCCTGTTTGATGAAGCAAACCTGTATATAAAAAAATTACCCCCCGGGTATTTGATTTCCCAAATTTGAACCCTTTAAGAAGTTTGGGGTAACCCTTGGATAAAATTTGCGCCCCAGAAAGGGCCAGGAAAAAATTTACTTGTAGTCCCTTTTTAAAAAACTCTGTGTTTTTTTACTGAATATAAAAGACAAACGGGTTTAAATTTAAAACCTTCGGATATAAATTTAGGCTACAGGAAAAATGTATATTTTTTGGCGTTAAAAAAAGACGGTTTTTTTTTTTCACCCAACACCACAAAAAATTTTTTTAATTAACCCCCGGGATGAAAATTTGCGCCAAAAAAAATTGACCCGAAACAAATGTATTTTTGGGTATTTGTGTTAAAAAGGGCGTTTTTCTACCCCCACCCCAACAAAGATAAAAAAGTAATTAACCTTTTGCTTGTAAATTTAAAAAGGCTACAGGAAAAAATAAAATTTTTTGGGGTTTTTGGGAAAATGACGGTTTTTTGGGGGGTCAGCACCCAGCAAAAAAACGCTTAATTAAACCCCCTGGATGTAAATTGCGCAATAAAATTTGAGCAGCCAAAATTTGAAGTGTTTTTTGTTTTGTAAAAAGGGCTGTTTCTTTAAATGAATACAACGGAACTGGCTTAGACCCCACTTGGTTTTTGAATGTTATGCACTGCAGTGGACACACTGGATTTCAGATCCAATCCCCCAAAAAATTAGAAATAGAACGAAGAGAACAGTCTCTGAGACAAGCTAAACCCCACAGAAATGCGTATAAAAATCATTCTTCAGTAAAATCAAGCGGAGCACCCCCCCTGATGAGCACAGTGAGAGGAGTGCGGTGACGTCACAGAACCGCCGTCTCTGTTTGGCTTCATCTTGCACATGCATGGGGCTATGCCCTTCTTCCTCCCAGAGTGCTTTGCCCATGTAACCCTGTGCTCGCACCCATTTTTCAATAAAAGACACTTCGTTCCCCCGAAGTACCCCAAAGTTCGACTTCGTTCAAAACCAAAGTTTTCCTGAAATTCAAAAACAAATTCACTTGTTAGAATCGTTCGCCCTCTCTAATTACAAGAATGCTCACATTCAGTATAGCTATTGTTCACAGGAAGTTCCAATTTTGGTAAATATGTCAAAACCGGTAGCGCTTAGACAGCTGAAACCCTGCGTAAATACCTTTATGTGTTATATGTTCTAAGCAAGCAAACATACAGTAGTCATTGAAAAATATAGAAAAGGTTTTAATATTATTGTGCATTAAATTTTCAAAAAAAATCTGTGCTACATCTGAGGTATTGACCCCCCCCTCAGAAAACTTTCCTACTCTGTGGATTGATAGGACCCCACCGATCGGGTTATCCTACCTGTGGAAGGTGAAGGACCCCCACCCATCAAAGGCTTTCCAAACAGTGGATAGGTATAGGCCCCCACCGATCAGAGGCTTTTCCCACCTGGGATAGGTGAAGGCCCCAACTTTCGAGGCTTATCCACACATGGATGGGGATAGGACCCCCCCCGATCAGAGGCTTATCCTACTCTGTGGATAGGTGATAGGACCCCCCACTGATCAGAGACTTATCCTACCCTGTGGATAGGTGATAGGACCCCCACCGATCAGAGGCTTATCCTACCCTGTGGATAGGTGATAGGACCTCCACCGATCAGAGACTTATCCTACTCTGTGGATAGGTGATAGGACCCCCACCCATCAGAGGCTTATCCTACCCTGTGGATAGGTGATAGGACCCCCCACTGAACAGAGGCTTAACCTACCCTGTGGATAGGTGATAGGACCACCACCGATCAGAGGCTTATCCTACCCTGTGGATAGGTGATAGGACCCCTACCGATCGAGGCTATACCTACCCGGGGGATAGGTGATGGGACCCCCCCCACTGATCAGAGACTTATCCTACCCTGTGGATAGGTGATGGACCCCATGATCAGTACTTATCCTACCGGGGATAGGTGATAGGACCCCCACCGATCAGAGACCTATCCTACCCTGTGGATAGGTGATAGGACCCCCACCGATCAGAGGCTTATCCTATCATGTGGATAGGTGATAGGACCTCCACCGATCAGAGACTTATCCTACTCTGTGGATAGGTGATAGGACCCGCAACTATCAGAGGCTTATCCTACACTTTGGAAAGGTGATAGGACATCCACCGATCAGAGGCTTATCCTACCCTGTGGATAGGTGATAGGACCCGCAACTATCAGAGGCTTATCCTACCCTGTGGATAGGTGATAGGACCCCTACCGATCAGAGACTTATCCTACTCTGTGGATAGGTGATAGGACCCGCAACTATCAGAGGCTTATCCTACCCTGTGGATAGGTGATAGGACCTCCACCGATCAGAGGCTTATCCTACCCTGTGGATAGGTGATAGGACCCCCACCGATCAGAGGCTTATCCTACCCTGTGGATAGGTGATAGGACCCCCACCGATCAGAGGCTTATCCTACCCTGTGGATAGGTGATAGGACCCCCACTGATCAGATACTTATCCTACCCTGTGGATAGGTGATAGGACCCCCACCGATCAGAGACTTATCCTACCCTGTGGATAGGTGATAGGACCCCCACTGATCAGAGGCTTATCCTATCATGTGGATAGGTGATAGGACCTCCACCGATCAGAGGTTTACCCAACCTTATGTGGTTTAGGTGTGGGGGAAACCCCTCCACCGATAGAGGTTATTACCCTGTGGTTTAGGTAAATGGAACCCCCCGATCAGGGGATTACCCTACCCTGTGGATAGGGGTGTGGACCCCCCATCGGTCAGACATTTTTCCTCCCCTGGGGTTTAAGGGTTTGATAGGCCCCCCCATGAATCAGAGTTACCCAAACCCCTGTGGTTAGGTGATAGGCCCCCCAATGATCGGGACACTTACCCTCCCTTTTGGTTTGGGGGATGGGCCCCCCCCATGATCAGGGACTTTTTCCTTTAAATGGGGTTTGGTTTGTTTGGCCCCCCAATGATCGGGACACTTATCCTACTCTGTGGATAGGGGGATGGGAAACCCCCCATGATCGAGACTTACCCTTTCCCCTGTGGATAGGTGATAGGACCCCACCGATCAGGGGCCCTTAAATCCTTTACCCTGGGGAAAGGTGATGGGGGACCCCCCAAACGATCAGGGGCCCTTACCCTACCTCCTGGATAGGGATAGGACCTCCCCCGATGGAGGTTTTATCCAAACCCTGGGGAAATGGGTTTGATAGGACCCCCAACGATCAGAGGTTTTCTTCCCCTGTGGATAGGTGAAAAAAGGACCCCCCCCCCGATCAGGGGGACTTTTTCCAAATCTGTGGTAGGTGATGGGCCCCCCAACGATCAGAGCCCCCTATCCTCCCTGTGGATAGGTGATAGGACCCCCACGTAGGAGGTTTATCCTTTGTGGTAGGGGAAAAGGGCCCCCACCGATCAGAGCCCTTATCCTACACGGGTTGATTGGGATGATAGGCCCCCCACAGTACCGAACACTTTTTTAAACCCTGGGGTGGGGGGATCTGACCTTCCCCAATCGACAATATTTTTAAGTGTTGGGTGTTATGAAAAAAACCCAATTTAAAAATTATTTTTTCTCTTAAATAGGTGATAAAACCCTTTAAATCCTATCTGGGGTAGGTGATAGGACCCCAAGATAGGGGATTTACCCTCCCCTGTGGATAGGTGATGGAAAAAAACCGATCAGACACTTACCCACCCCCTGTGGATAGGTGTTTGGACCCCCCCCGATAAAGACATTTTCCTACCGGGGGGTGGTTGGGGGTAACCCCACCGGTTCAGGGGGACTTTATCTCCCTGGGATAGGTGATGGGAAACCCCCCACTATCGGAACTTATCCCCCTGGGGATAGGTAAATAGGCCCCCCCCACCAAACAGGGCTTTTCTACCTTGTGGATAGGTGATAGGAACCCCCCCGACAGACATTACCCTTTTCCCCTGTGGATAGGTGAAAAGACCCCCCGATCGAGCCCTTACCCTATCTGGGGAAATGGGGTGATGGGAAACCCCCCCCCGATCAGACACTTTTTCCTCCCCTGGGATGGGTTTGTTAGGACTGCAACTATAAAGGGTTATCCTCCCCTTGTAAATGGGTTTAAATGGGAAACCCCCCCCGATAGAGGTTACCCTAAAATTTGGGGGATAGGTGAGGCCCTCCACCGTTTCAAAAGGCTTATCTCCCCGTGGATAGGTGATAGGACACCCCCCGTTCAGGGGGCTTATCTCCCCTGGGGGTTAGGTGTTTGGAAAACCCCAAACCGATCAGAAAATTTTACCCCCCCCTGGGTAGGTGATGGCCCCCTTTAGCCCGTTAAACAAACCCTGTGGATAGGTGATGGGGAACCCCCCCTGTCAGGGAATTTTATCCTACCTGTGGATAGGTGATAGGACCCTCCCCGTTCGACCACTTTTTCCCCTTGTGGTTTGGTGTTTAGGCCCCCCCATGATCAGAGACTTAATCCCCGTGGATAGGTGATAGGCCCCCCACTGATCAGGACACTTACCCTACTTTGGGGGATAGGTGTTTGGACCCCCCCCCTGAATCAGGATTACCTACCCTGTGGTTTAGGTGATGGGGAACCCCCCGATCAGAGGCTTACCCTCCCCTTTGTGGTTATTTGATGGGGCCCTCCCCGGGATCAGAGGTTTAATCCTACCTGTGGATAGGGGGATAGGACCCCCACGATCAGGGGTTATCCCCTGTGGATAGGTGAAAAAGGCCCTCCACCGTTTGAGGTTACCCCTACCTGTGGAAAGGTGATGGGGACCCCCCACCGATAAGGGAACTTATCCTATCTGTGGATAGGTGATAGGCCCCCCCCCCGATAGGACTATCTACCTGTGGATATTTGATGGACCAAAAACCCGATCCGGTTTACCTACCCGGGAAAGGTGATAGGACCCCCAACGATCAGGACTTATCCTATCCTGTGGATAGGTGATGGGCCCCCCACCGATCAAAAGGTTACCCTTCCCCTGTGGTGGGGTGTTTGGACCCAAACCTTTTTAGACAACCCTCCCCTGGGGGATGGGTGATGGGAACCCCCACCGTTCGGGAGATTTTCCCTTCCCTGTGGATGGGTTTGTTTGGACCCCCCCCGATAGCAGGTTTCCTCCCCTGTGGTTTGGTGATAGGCCCCCCAAAAGGGAAAAGAAAACTTACCTTTCGGGGGTGGGTGATAGGATCCCAACTGATGGGAGATTTTTTCCTACTTGTGGTTAGGTGATAGGCCCGCACAACTTTCCCCCAAGAGGTTATCCTCCCCTGGGGGATAGTTGATAGGCCCCCCCCCCCCTACCACCTGTACCATTCCCACTTTGGTTTGGTGATTGGATCCCCCACGTTTCAGGGGCCCTTACCCTCCCCTGGGGGAATTTGGGGATAGGATAACCCCCAAAAGGGGACCTTCCTATCCTGGGATAGGGATGGCCCCCCCCAAAATTTTTGAAACTTATTCTTCTCAGGGGAAAGGTGATAGGACCTCATGATTTTAGAAAGAAAATCAAAACCCCCCCAATCAAAACCCACCCCATCCTTTCCGGGGTGATCTGATACCTAAACCCAGCCCCTTGCCCGAATAAGAAAATCAGATTTCACCCCCCAGACACTTTTTCCAAACCCGGGAAATAAGAGCCCTTTAAAAGAGATTTTCCATAATGGAACTTAAGGGCCCATCTATAAGAAGGATAAGTCCCTTGTTGGGTGGGGGGGATAGGGGAATGGGGGGTTTCCCCCCTTCCCAGGCACTTTTTCCGGTTTTTAGTTGGTCATTAAGTTGCCATTATGGAAAATCCCTTTAAGGACTCTTAAATCCCTTAAATCCACATCTGTAGTTTCCCCTTCCCAAAACCTCCCCCTAAAAACATCTCGTCCTCCCAAAGCTTTTTAAAAGGGTTTTTCTATTTACGGGGTCGTGTTTTTTATTTTAAAAGATTTCCCAAAAAACAAGCCACTTTGAATATATGCCCTTTAAAACCAGTGCCTACGTTTTCCCCTAGATATCCCTCTTGTTTGTCCGCATCAGCTCCTCAGGTTTTTTAAAAGTTAAGATGTTAATTTTTTATGATGGGCTGCCGGGCATGGAAAACTATAGAAACAGCCCTTTTTTAGCTCTTGATGGGTCCCTTCCTGGTTGCTTTTTAGTTACAAAACTGTTTAACCCTCTTCTGTTTAGGTGCCAGCACTGGTTGTTTGCCACGGGAAACCTGTTTCCATCTCTTTGTTGGGGTCCCCGCATCGGTTGCTATGGGTACAGCCCTTTTCGTTTATCTCCTGATGGGCCCGCCACCCCTGGTTGCTATAGTACAGACCTGGCTTTTTATTTCACCCTTAGGGGAAAGCAGTAAAAAACCCTGAATTCAAAATAAAACCCACAAAAAGGGCTGAGGAAATTAAAACAATTTTGTGAGCCCCAACCCCTTTAATGTGTAATCTATTGTTATAGATATTCCTGCTGCCCAATAAGCACACACACACACGGTCTCATCCGCGCTTCCCATATGAACGTGGCTATGATAATGTCTTCTCTGCTGTGAGAAATTGTCCTTATTCCATGAGATAACTCGGTGTCTGCAGGGATATAAAGGAGATGCTATTGTGGCTCTCGGTGCACCCAGGACTGCGCCGGGTTCTGCCGGGCTCTCGTCCGTTTTTTATGTCTATTTTCTTCCAGCGACTTGTGTATTATACCTGTCAATTTTCTGGTGAGTTAAACCCTTTGTGCTCCTTTTCCAAGATCCGAACCCTTAGATTATTGGCCATAGGGGTTCAGAGATTCAAAGGACGATGAAATAGGCTCCACAAAGTCCCGGCTTGTAATAATGAGCCGGCAGACGGGGGCTCTTATAGAGAGAGGTTACTTTATTTGCTGGACACAACAGCGCTCTTTTCACGTTATTCGGCGGCGCGCCGCATTCTCACAATCACCAGAATAACGAGCAGAACAATTTCTAAGAGTTGAAAAAAAGAAAAAAAAAATTTTCTGCCATATTCAGCAAATGTTCATGTATCTTTCAGCCGCTCTCTCACAAAGCTGAAATACCCTTATCACAATGACAAATGTAAAACACAGCATGGAGGCCGCCTGCTTTGTCTACGATTCCATTTCAGAATATTACATACTGCTCGTGGATAAATTGTATTTTTTCCATTTTACCTCACCTGACACTAAAACCGCCTCCTTGAATCAGTTTCTGGAGGATTTGTTGCAGAAATGACAAACGCTGGTGGTATCATTTTACCAGAGATGCTCACAAAGGTGTATTTCGGAATAAGTACTACTTGGTATTTTAATAAAATTGCCGCCTCTCTTTCGGATGGGGTCATTTTACAATTCAGGTTTTTTTTTTGGAGCGTTACTATATAATTGGTGACACCTTTGTATATGTGGTAGCATCGTATGAAATATTACATAGTATATACAAGTGCAGAAAAAAAGTGTTTCGTCAGCCACCAATTGTGCAAGTTCTCCCACTTATAAAGATGAGAGAATCCTGTAACTGACATCATAGGTCGACCTCAACTATGAGAGACAAAAGGAGAAGACAAATCCTGAAAATCGCATTGTCTGATTTGGAAAGAATTTATTTGCAATTTATGGTGGAAAATAAGTATTTGGTCAATAACAAAAGTTAATTTCAATCCTTTGTTCTATCTCCTTTGTTGGCAATGACCGAGGTCAAACGTTTTCTGTCTTCACAAGGTTGTCACACACAGCTGCTGGTATGTTGGCCCATTCCTCCATGCAGATCTCCTCTAGAGCAGTGATGTTTTGGGGCTGTCGCTGGGCAACACTGACTTTCAACTCCCTCCAAAGGTTTTCTATGGGCTTGAGATCTGGAGACTGGCTAAGCCACTCCAGGACCTTGAAATGCTTCTTACGAAGCCACTCCTTCATTGCCCTGGCAGTGTGCTTGGGATCATTGTCATGCTGGAAGACCCAGCCACGTTTCATCTTCAATGCCCTTGCTGATGGAAGGAGGTTTGCACTCAAAATCTCACGAACATGACCCTATTCATTCTTTCGTGTACACGAATCAGTCGTCCTGGTCCCTTTGCAGAGAAACAGCCCCACAGCATGCTTCACAGTAGGTCTGGTGTTCTTTGGATGCAACTCAGCCTTCTCTCTCCTCCAAACATGTTGAGTTGTGTTTCTACCAAATAGTTCTACTTTGGTTTCATCTGACCATATGACATTCTCCCAATACTCTTCTGGATCATCCAAATGCTCTCTAGCAAACTTCAGATGGGCTCGGAAATGTACTGGCTTAAACAGAGGGACACGTCTGGCACTGCAGGATCTGAGTCCCTGGCAGGGTAGTGTGTTACTGATGGTAGCCTTTGTTACATTGGTCTCAGCTCTCTGCAAATCATTCACTTGGTCCCCATGTGGTTCTGGGATTTTTGCTCACTGTTCTTGTGATCATTTTGACCCCACGGGGTGAGATCTTGCGCGGAGCCCCAGATGGAGGGAGATTATCTCTGGTCTTGTATGTCTGCCATTGTCTAATTATTGCTCCCACAGTTGATTTCTTCACACCAAGCTGCTTGCCTATTGCAGATTCAGTCTTCCCAGCCTGCTGCAGTGCTACAATTTTGTTTCTGGTGTCCTTTGACAGCGCTTTATTCTTCACCATAGTGGAGTTTGGAGTGTGACTGAGATTGTGGACAGGTGTCTTTTATATTGATAACAAGTTCACACAGAGGCCATTACTACAGGTAATGAGTGGAGGACAGAGGAGCCTCTTACAGAAGAAGTTACAGGTCTGTGAGAGCCAGAAATCTTGCTCGTTTGTAGGGGATCAAACACTTATTTTTCACTATAATTTGCAAATAAATTCAGACAATGTGATTTTCGGGATTTTTTTTCTCATTTTGTCTCTCATAGTTGAGGTCGTCCTATGATGTCAGTTACAGGAGCCTCTCTCATCAAGTGGGAGAACTTGCAGAATTGGTGGCTGACTAAATACTTTTCTCCCTTACTCTATAGTCACAGAGCTTTTTTGCTCTCGGTAATTCTAGTTTTTTAACTTCTTTGCTGCGATATTTTTTGTTATTTTTACATAACATTTTGTAATTTAATCATTATGAGAGGTTTGTGTGTAGTCAGAGGACTAAAGCTATAAGCTATGAAATCTGGAGGGTATATGCTTTGCTTCTAGACGCGCACTTGCTGGGCCCGGCGGCAGGAGCAGAGGCTTTTTCTAGGATCGTCCATTTATGGTAACTGGTTAATTGATAAAGCGATTGTCAATACATCCGCCATCTATGGAGAAAAATGATGACCGTGAAGACTCATGACCATCAATATTGACTTAGCTGTTGCTCCAGATCTAATCTAAGATGGACGCCTTTATCTACAGATGTCTCCTTTCAGAGGTCAGCATAGGTCCCTAAAAATGGGATCCTCCCGATGTTGCTGATAACAATTTGGAGAGCTCTTGACAGAAGATATTAATCTACCGACCTTAGAAACAACCTTACAGTCAACTAATGAAGATGTGAGGTCTACATTCTGCTAATCTGACATCAATATTACTTAAATGTTGACAGCAGAAACAATTGGTCTTCCCATTGACGCCTTAGGCTGGGTCTACACAGCACTGGTTTATGATCGGATTTATGGTGGATTCAGGGCTTGCGAGCTTGTGTACTGTAGCTACTGTATCAACTAATACCTCATATTTGATATTTTTCCAGTATGTTTTAATTTTTTTGCCCTAAATCACTGGGGAGCTTCGAGTACAAGTATTTTGTGCAGGACACCCTTTAAGTGCTGGGCAGCCTGCCCATTTGAATATTATGGGTGTTATTGACTGTAACCCAGCATGGTGTACCTATATGAATGGTGTTACCCTTTGTATCGCCTTATCTATATGCAATTTCATTGGTATTGTTGCATTTGTGCAGTCTCCCTATGTGTTATACTGTGGCTTTTTGCATGCTGGTGTGAACTGGTACCTAGAACATTTGCTCATTAATATCCGGCACCTGCTATATCTTTCCCATGTAGCATATGGGCCAGAGACGCCTGCTGCTCGGATTCAGTGTATCTTCCAGCCATTGAGCACCAATTGTAGCTTTGTAGTCTTTTGGATTCAGTACTTAGAATCCACCAAAAATCCAACTGTACCCAGTGCCCCATAGACCACAATAGAAAATCCGTGCTGTAGTCTACACAGCACAAATTTTTTACTGAGCATTTACAACCACCGGCCGTCCAGCGGAAGAGAGAACATGTTTTATCGTCTGCCAGATTCCCGTTGGATTCCCGGAGCCTCAATGTACGGGGTCAGCACAAAATGCAACTGCGGTTTTTGTGCAAAAAACTCACTAAAGACCAAGGTGCATCGAAGTTAAAATACTGTCAGATTTCCAAGGAGAGTTTAACTAAGCTGTAAAGACATAGCCTTATAGAGTAGGGCTTGGGTTTGTATAGTACATTTGAAGAGGCACCACCACGGGACTAGGGCCACAAGTATTAACCAGTTTAGGTGTAAAACTTAATATTTTGGTATTAGGGTACTATTGGCAAAAAATTGAGTTTTAGACCTCAACAGGTTCATACATGTGGCCCTATGTTCCAGTCTATTCAGAACATTCAGGGGCACATCTATAACCAGGCATTAACATGTATGAAGCTTGGCGCCGACACTCCAGCTCTAAATGAATATAGAGACGTGTAGAATAATGACACTTGGTGATGACAAACTAGTTCTCAACCGATATAGAGAAGTGTAGAAGACAGCAGTCTGTATGAACCTGATGCATGTGGGTTCATAAATCTAATGTGTGGTGTATGATTCGGCAGCAGCAGCTCCACAGCTTCTTATAATATAAAAAATACAATTTTTTTTTTTTTTTTTTTCCATTGCTTCAAAAACATAAAAAGTTACAACATGTTGTGATTTCTTATGTTTTGATATCAAAGGAAAATAAAAATGTGATATTATTTTTATATTATAAGAAGCTGTGGAGCTGCTGCTGAGTCATGTATTTCATCTGAAGTTATATCTTTTTCTGCTATTTTCTGGGGGATGTGAGAGCCCTGGGAATTTTGTGCACAACCAAATAAGGTGAGCCAAAGAAATAACTTTTTACCTGGTGTGTGGCATACCTTGCATAGCATATATTTGGTACATAGCATATCTTTGGCGCATAGGATATCTTTGGTGCATTACTTAGCATATTTTTGGTGCATAGCATAGGATATCATTGGTGCACAGCATAGGATATCTTTGGTGCATAGCATATATTTGGTGCATAGCATATCTTTGGCACATAGCATAGGATATAATTGGTGCATAGCATGGGATATCTTTGGTGCATAGCATATCTTTGGTGCATTACATAGTATATCTTTGGTGTATAGCATAGCATATATTTGGTGCATAGCATATCATTAGCGCATAGCATAGGATATCTTTGGTGTATAGCATAGCATATTTTTGGTGCATAGCATAGGATATCTTTGGTGAATAGCATAGCATATTTTTGGTGCATAGCATAGGATATCTTTGGTGTATAGCATAGCATATTTTTGGTGCATAGTATATCTTTGGTGCATAGCATAGGATATCATTGTTGCACAGCATAGGATATCTTTGGTGCATAGCATTGCATATTTTTGGTGCATAGTATATCTTTGGTGCATAGCATACCTTTGGTACAGAGTGTAGGATATCTTTGGTGCATAGCATAGAATATATTTGGTGCATAGCATATCTTTGGCACATAGCATAGGATATAATTGGTGCATAGCATAGGATATCTTTAGTTCATAGCATACTTGGTGCTTACAAGCTATTTTTTGGTGCATAGCATAGTATATCTTTGGTGTATAGCATAGAATATATTTGGTGCATAGCATATCATTAGTGCATAGCATAGGATATCTTTGGTGTGTAGCATAGCATATATTTGGTGCATAGCATAGGATATCATTGGTACATAACATATCTTTGGTGCATAGCACAGGATATCTTTGGTGCATAGCATATCATATCTTTGGTACATAGCATAGGATATCATTGGTACATAGCATATCATTGGTGCATAGCATAGGATATCTTTGGTGCATAGCATAGGATATCTTTGGTGCATAGCATAGCATATCATTGGTACATATCACATGTTTGGTGCATAGCAAAGGATATCTTTGGTGCATAGCATAGCATATCATGGTAATATCAATGTTGGTGCATAGCATAGATATCTTTGGTACATAGCATAGATATCATTGGTAATAGCATAGCATTCTTGGTACATATACTCATTTGGTGCATAGCATAGGTATCTTTGGTACATATCACATGTTTGGGCATGCATAGCGATACTTTTGCATAGTATTGGATATCTTTGGGATGTAGATATCTTTGGGTTTAGGTTCTTTGGTAATATCACATGTTTGGTGCATTGTATAGGATATCTTGGCATAGCATAGGATTCTTGGTAATACCATCTTTGGTGCATAGCATAGGATATCTTTGGTACATATCACATGTTTGGTGCATAGCATAGGATATCTTTGGTGCATAGCATAGGATATCTTTGGTGCATAGCATAGCATATCTTTGGTGCATGCATAGTTCTTGGGCTAATAATATAACTTTGGTACATATCACACTTGTGACATAGATAGGAATTTGGAGCATTCAGTTGGTCAAGTTGGATATTTTCGTGCATTTGCAAGATTGGAGCATAGCATAGGAATTTTGTCAATCACTTTTACAAATGAGGACATATTTGATGCTTATACATATCATTGGTAGCTGATATTTTGGCTACATTCACATCTTTGGTGCATAGCATGGATTCTTTGGTACAATCACATGTTGGATGCATAGATGGATACTTTGGTCATGTATTAGGTACTTTGGTGCATAGCATAGTATTTTGTACATATCGAATCTTGGTCATGATAGGATATCATTTGACATATCAATGTTTGGTGCATAGTAAGGATTCTTGTCATAGGATAGGATTCTTTGGTGCATAGCATAGCATATATTTGATACATAGCATATCTTTGGTACATAGTACATCTTTGGTGCATAGCATAGCATATCATTGGTGCATAGCATAGCATATCTTTGGTACATATCACATCTTTGGTGCATAGCATAGGATATCTTTGGTACATATCACATGTTTGGTGCATAGCATAGGATATCTTTGGTGCATAGCATAGGATATCTTTGGTGCATAGCATAGGATATCTTTGGTGCATAGCATAGGATATCTTTGGTGCATAGCATAGCATATCTTTGGTGCATAGTATAGGATATCTGTGGTGCATAGTATAGGATATCTTTGGTACATAGCATATTTTTGGCGCATAGCACATCTTTGGCGGATTCAAAAGTGTCATACCTGGTGTACGTTTCAGTGTACAACTGTTCATACATCTATAGAACAGGGCTACCAGTTATTTGTCTCAAGATGCGCCCAAACAATGCTGCGGCCCCATTCCTACATGTGGCCTTAAGTCTCGGGATTGTAAACACATTTCATTATAGTACATTCCATAACTGATATTGAAATATATGTGTCCTTGTAACATTAAACTAGATAATTATGGTGTCAACACAGTCCTCATCACAGTTTCCTCAAATGAAAGTGTGGATTTTTATTTTAACCCTTGAAGCCAAACACCTGAAAAGTAGTTAATGACCAGAACATTCTTTTAGTTTTTCCCTCCTTGCGTTTCAACAGTTGTAACTTTTTTATTTTTTCAATGACGCGGTTGTTTGAGGCCTCGCTTTATTTGGGACAAGTTGTACTTTTTGGAAGAATATTTTAAGTTCACTTTTTCAATTAGTTTTAATTTTTGATGTTTTTTTACATTTGTTTTTTACACCATTTTACACTTCTACATGTTATTACGGTCGTGTAGATACCTAATATGTGTAGTTTTTTTTGTGCGTGTGATGTATGCACAATTATTTTTTATCAATATTTATTTTAATTTTATTATTTATTTTTTTACACTTTTTTACGGTTTTTACTTTTTTTTAAATCTCATGAAGGGATAACTGTTTAAATTTTTTTTTATTTTACACTTAGTAATGTATTAGCATATTCATATATGCTAATACATTATAATCTGTGTCAGTCTGACACAGGCAGTGATCAGGACAGCACACAGTCTGCCCTAATCACTGGCTTGTAGCACAGACACCCCTGGGGCCACTCTAGGTCCCCAGGGCTGACTGTGCAGCCATTCCCCGGGCTCTGTTGGGTCACCGGGAGTCCCGATCACCAGACAGAGCAGGGAAGCCCTTTGATTATGCTGTGGTCAGTGACCATGGCAATCAAAGGGTTCAGCGCCGGGGAGAGGAGGTTTCCCCCGCTCCCCACCGCTTGCAGAGGCTGCACTGGGAACAGGACTGTGAAATAGAGTCCTGTATCCAGCACTGTTGTGGCGTCGGTCGTTAAGGGGTTAAACATTTACTGAGTTTTGAAGCAGGTTTTAAACAAGTCATGTAAATTCTTAATAAATCACTAAGAATGTAATAGTCCGCTTACTATTTAATTATTCAATACAATATTCCAGACAGTCTACATTAATAGAAAACTCATACTGGCCATAGACATTAGATTTTAAAATTTTAACTCATTTAAAGGGAATCTATAACCAATATATTGTTCTACTAATTAGAATGAGATCCTGATAAATGTTCTTTTCTTCTTAACTGTTTTTATTTTCTGATTGTAGATTTTTTTTATTCCTGCTGCATGTATATGATTAGGGGGCGACCACCCTGCTTGAACCTCATTTAACAGCGTTTAGAGAGATGCTTTACAGCAGCTTCATGGACAAAGCAGTCTGTAGATAGGAGCAGACTCATTGACTTCTACAGGAGAGTGTTGTGGGCATGCTCTGTGACCTGGGAAGAAGTCAGTGTGCAGAGAGGGGGAGCTGTGACATCTCCTATTGTGACTGGTGGATCCTTCTATAGGAGAGTGTTGTGGGCATGCTCTGTGACCTGGGAAGAATTCAGGGTGAATTGAGGGGGAGCTGTGACATCTCCTAGTGTGAATGATGGATCCTTCTAGAGGAGAGTGTTGTGGGCATGCTCTGTGACATGAGAAGAAGTCAGTGTGCAGGGAGGGGAGAAGGGGGCTGGGACATCTCCTATTGTGAATGGTGGATCCTTCTATAGGAGAGTGTTGTGGGCATGCTCTGTGACCTGGGAAGAAGTCAGGGTGCAATGAGAGGGGGAGCTGTGACATCTCCTATTGTGAATGGTGGATCCTTCTATAGGAGAGTGTTGTGGGCATGCTCTGTGACCTGGGAAGAAGTCAGTGTGCAGGGAGGGGAAAGGTGGAGCTGTAACATCTCCTATTTTGACTGGTGGATGCTTCAATAAGAGAGTGTTGTGGGCATGCTCAGTGACCTGGGAAGAAGTCAGTGGGCAGGGAGAGCAGAGAGGGAGTGGTGACATCTCCTATTGTGAATGGTGGATCCTTCTATGGGAGACTGTTGTGGGCATGCTCTGTGACTTGGGAAGAAGTCAGGGTGATGTGAGGGGGAGCTGTGACATCTATTGTGAATGGTGGATCCTTCTATAGGAGACTGTTGTGGGCATGCTCTGTGACCTCGGAAGAAGTCAGTGTGCACGGAGGGGAGCTGTGATATTCCTATTGTGATGGGGATCTTCTATAGGAGAATGTTGTGGGCATGCTCTGTGACCTGGAGAAGTCAGTGTCAGGGAGGAGGATGTGCATCTCCTATTGTGACTGGTGGATCCTTCTATAGGAGAGTGTTGTAGGGATGCTCTGTGACCTGGGAAGAAGTCAGTGTGCAGGGAGGAGAGAGGGCTGGTGACATCTCCTATTGTGATGGTGGATCCTTCTATAGGAGAGTGTTGTGGGCATGCTCTGTGACTGGGAAGAAGTCAGTGTGAGCGAGAGGGGAGCTGTGACATCTCCTATTGTGACTGGTGGATCCTTCTATAGGAGAATGTTGTGGGCATGCTCTGTGACCTGAGAAGAAGTCAGTGTGCAGGGAGGGGAGAGGAGGAGCTGTGACATCTCCTATTGTGACTGGTGGATCCTTCTATAGGAGAGTGTTGTGGGCATGCTCTGTGACCTGGGAAGAAGTCAGTGTTCAGGGAGGAGGAGCTGTGACATCTCCTATTGTGACTGGTGGATCCTTCTATAGTAGAGTGTTGTGGGCCTGCTCTGTGACCTGGGAAGAAGTCAGTGTGCAGCGAGAGGGAGCTGTGACATCTCCTATTGTGACTGGTGGATTCTTCTATAGGAGAGTGTTGTGTGCATACTCTGTGACCTGGGAAGAAGTCAGTGTGCAGGGAGTGGGAGCTGTGACATCTCCTATTGTGACTGGTGGATCCTGTGTTATCTATACACGTTGGTGTCACCTCTCAGTGACCCGCCTGTGCTGAGAAAGAGGAGACTGCTGAAAAGTTTTTTCTACAGAACAGGAAGTGTCAGTATTAGACTTATATTAGACCTAGTGGCAAAAGTGAAAACTGCAAGATTATTAAAAATATTGATAGAGATATGGAAAAATATACAAATCATTTTTTTGATTACACATTCCCCATAAACTAAGTACTAATGCACTAATAGAAAAAAAACATATCCCACTGCTGCCACCGACTGATTACATACACACCTACGCAGCATGTGATAGGGGGCAGCTGTAAGGGGTTTTATGCACACCATCAATCTTGCACTCACTTTCTACTCACGTTGCAAACTGAGCATAAATCAACAAAGTCACACACCCCAGTACACAGCTCTCTGCCATCCCTAACCGGGCTGAGAGGCTCCCAACACTCTAAGAAAGGTGATGGAATCTTCAGAGCAGACAAGGACCAAACTTATTGAAGTTTTAAACATTTATTGTACAAGTATAAAGCTTTAGAAAAGTGCAAAAAGAGACAAATGAGATATAAAACAAGCGAAATAGTTACAAATGACAGAATTGCAGAAAGATCTCAACATTTTCAGTCTTTGGAGACCTATCTTATTCTTTAGGGTCTGAAGAACAATGGACGGGGAACTGACCCCAAACTCCAAATGTGAACCATGTTTTTATGGTCAAAGTCAAATTTTTATACCTTTAGTATCTGAGCGAGGATAGACAGTGAGCTGTCTATCAGTTCAAGAGCAGTGACTTAATAAGAGGGAGAGGGGTGTGAGTATTAAATGCTTTATTGTTGTCATGATTTTGTTATGTACTCACACCCAAAAGCATCATTTGACTTGAGCAGTGGATGTGCATCTTTAAGACTGCAATGAGCTTGACATAGACCAGACTGGGTATATATCCCCAGGTTGTGCACACCAGAATGGACCCCAGTTAGCACCCATAAGCAACAAGGAAGGGCATCAGGGCACATGACACCAGTCCCGCAGCCATGTTCACCGGACACCATGAAACCAGCCCAGTAGCCAAGCTCACCAGAGCACATGACATCAGAGCTCACCAGAGCACATGACATCAGAGCTCACCAGAGCACATGACATCAGAGCTCACCAGAGCACATGACATCAGAGCTCACCAGAGCACATGACATCAGAGCTCACCAGATCACATGACATCAGAGCTCACCAGAGCACATGACATCAGAGCTCACCAGAGCACATGACATCACCCCAGCAGGCAAGAAGTCTGGAGCGCATGACACCGGCCGAGCAGCCAAGATCACCAGAGCACATAACACCAGCCAAAGCTCACCGGGACACATGACACTAGAGCACACGACACCAGTCCAGCAACCAAGCTCACCAGAACACTTGACACCAGAGGTCACCGGAGCTCATGACACCAGCCCGGCAGCCAAGATCACCGGAGAACATAACACCAGCCCAGTAGCCAAGCTCACTGGAGAACATAACACCGGCCCAACAGCCAAGCTCACTGGAGAACATAACACCGGAGCTCACTAGAGCACATAACACCGGCCCAAAAGCCGAACTCACCGGAACACATGACACGAGCTGAGCAGCCAAAATCACCAGAGCACATGACACCAGCCCAGCAGCAAAGGTCACCAGAGCACATGACACCAGCCCAGCAGCAAAGGTCACCAGAGCACATGACACCAGCCCAGCAGGCACGAACTCTGGAGCACAAAACACCAACCCAGCAGCAAAGGTCACCAGAGCACTTGACACCAGCCCTGCAATGAGCTGGATATAGACCAGACTGGGCAACATATAGTCAACTCAAGGAGAGTATCCCCAGACTGTGCACACCAGACTGGACCCCAGTTAGTTACTGTAAGCAACAAGAATGGGCATCAGGGAACATGACACCAGCCCAGCAGCCAAGTTTGCTGGAGCACATGACTTCAGCCCAGCAGCTAAGTTCACCAGACCCCATGAAACCAGCCCAGTAGCCAAGCTCACCAGAGCTCACCAGAACACATGACACCAACCCAGCAACCAAGCTCACCAGAACACATGACACCAACCCAGCAACCAAGCTCACCAGAACACATGACACCAGAGCTCACCAGAGCACATGACACCAACCCAGCAACCAAGTTCACTGGAGAATATGACACCAGTCCAGCAGGCAGCCGAGCCCACCAGAGCATAAGTTACTGGACCATCGGGTTTGGACAGTGGAGCTCAAGATGTCAAACTAGCAGGCATGAACACCAGCATACCAGGTGTGGACACCAAGCCAGGACACTGGAACAGCAGGTGTGAAACAAGGAGTAGCAAAAGCCATGTACAGTTGAAACCAGCAGTTTCCATCCACTATATATAAAGCCCCATCTGCAGGTTTCTCCCTCCCTCTATATAAAGCCCCATCTGCAGGTTTTTCTCACTCTCTGACATGAAATCAGAATAAACCTTCCCCGTTTTAGGTCAATTAGGAACCAAAAGTATTTCTATTTGCCAAATACAAGATAATGAGAAAGAATTGTTAAGGCATTTTTATTACTTTCTGTAAAGTCAGAAGTTTCCTCCATTTCATTAGTATTTGGTGGCTTTGTCCTTAAACTGTAGGACTTGGGTCAAACGTTCTGGATCCTTCCACAAGCTTCTCACAATAGTTGGTGGAAATTTTGGCCCCTTCCTCCTGACAGAACTGGTGTAACTGAGCCATGTTTGGGGGTCTCTTGCTCGCTCCGGCCTTTTCAGCTTTGCCCATAAATTTTCAATAGGATTGAGATCAGGGCTTTGTGATGGCCGCTCCAAAACATTGACTTGGTTCTCCTTAAGCCACTTTGTAACCAGTTTGGCAGTAGCTTCGGGTCATTGTCCATTTGGAAGACCCATTTCCGCTCAAGCTTTAACTTCCTGGCTGATGTCTTGAGATGTTGCTATTGCCACGTAATCTTCTTTGCTCATGATGCCATGAAGTGCACCAGTCCCTCCTGCAGCAAAACAACCCCACAACATGATGCTGCCACCCCCATCTTTCACAGTTGAGATCGTGTTCTTAGGCCTCCAAGCTTCTCCCTTTTTCCTCCAAACGTAATGATGGTCATTATGGCCAGACCACAGGACAGGTCTCCAGAAATTTAGGTCTTTGTTCCTGTGCATTTGCAAACATTAATCTGGCTTTTCTATGTTTCTTTTGAAGCAATGTCTTCTTCCTGGCAGAGCGGCCTTTCAGCCCATGTTGATACAGTACTCGTTTCACTGTGGATAGTGACACAATCTTACCAGCTTCCGCCAGCATCTCCACATGACCTTTTGTTTTTGTTCGTGGGTTGATATGCACATGTCGGACCAAAGCACATTCATCTCTGAGACACAGAACCCGTCTCCTTCCTGAGTGGTATGATGGCCGGACATTCCCATCTTGTTTGTACTTGTGTATAATTGTTTGTACAGATGAACGAGGCTCCTTCAGGTATCTGGAAATTGCACTAAGGATGAACAAGACTAGTAAAAGTCACAATTCTCTTCCTGATATCTTGGCTGATTTCTTTAGTCTTTCCCATGATGTTACACACAGAAGCAGTTTGTTTCTAGTGTGCAATTAAAATACATCCACAACTGTGTCTCTAATCATCTCAGATGTTGCCAATAAATCTATCAGAAGCTTCCAAAGACCTGACATCATCATATGGGCGGTGCCAAATCATATAAAGGCGGAGTAATCCCAGTGTATGGAAACTTCTGACTTTGCAGAAAGTAATAAAAATGCCTTAAAAAAACTCTCCCTCTCATTATTCTGCATTTGGCAAATAGAAATCATTTTGGTTCCTAATTGACCTAAAACAGAGAAGGCGGCAGCTGCCGAGGAGCCTCCGATTAGATGAGTTTTTCGTCCGTGGAACAGGCTTACAGGGGAGTTGTGCCGTCTTAATGCACAACCTGAGAATGTGAGTGAAGACAAACAACTTCCTCAGGCTTTTATTAATGATTATATTGCTCCGCGAAGCGCTCTCTTTTCTTTTTTCCTTTCTGAAATAAAATAATTGAAAGGACAAAATCACACAACTTGTTTTCACGCCACTTTTTACTATAAGAATGTAAAAAAAAAAAAGAAAAACTGATTTCTTTAAAAAAAGATATTTGCTGTTTTCTCTGATATTATTTGAAAAAATTGAATGTAAAAATGACATGAAAGCAAAGCTCTTTATATCATTTTGGGCTAAAAAAAAATAAGCAAAATATCAAAATTACATAAAAATACAGAAATAGTTATCAAAGCAAAAAAACACACTACATTAATAGAAGAATCCAGTGCGAGAAAATAATTTAAGGCCATAAGTATGAAAACTGGCTAGGACTAAAACTCTCTTTGTTGCCCATAGCAACCAACCAGAGCCCATAGCAACCAATCAGAGCTCATAGCAGCCAATCAGAGCCCATAGTGACCAATCAGAGCCCATAGCAACCAATCAGAGCCCATAGCAACCAATCAGAACTCATAGCAACCAATCAGAGCTCATAGCAACCAATCAGAGCCCATAACAATCAATCAGAGCCCATAGCAACAAATCAGAGCCCATAGCAACCAATCAGAGCCCATAACAACCAATCAGAGCCCATAGCAACCAATCAGAGCGCCCCTCTCATTTCATATAGTGTTCTGGAAAAATGAGAGGGGCACTCTGATTGGTTGCTATGGGCTCTGATTGGTTGTTATGGGCTCTGATTGGTTGCTATGGGCTCTGATTGACTGCTATGAGCTCTGATTGACTGCTATGGGCTCTGATTGGTTGCTATGAGCTCTGATTGGTTGCTTTTAGCTCTGATTGGTTGCTATGAGCTCTGATTGGCTGCTATGGGCTCTGATTGGCTGCTATGGGCTCTGATTGGTTGCTATGGGCTCTGATTGGTTGCTATGGGAAACAAAGTGAGTTTTAGACCTAGACAGTTTTCATACATGTGGCCCTTAGTGTTCAAACTTGCATGTAACAAAAAAATGTGGCTGATCGGGAAGAGGCTCCAGACATATATGTAAAATGTGTTATGTCTGGACATCTTTAGGTCAGTCGTGGATGGACTGGTCAGTTCAAAGGTCGACAATTTTAAGAAGTCTGTTTAAGATTAAAGGGGTCGTCTCACCATGTTACTTCACAGATCTATAGGCGGCTTCAGAGTTACACTTCCTGTTTAGGCTGTGGGTTGTTCCCCAGCTTCAGGCTCCCACTTCTTGTTGAGGCTGTGAGCAGTTATACAGCTTCAGGATTGCACTTCTTGTTCAGGCTGTGGGTGGTTCTACAGCTGCAGACTCACACTTTCTGCTCAGGTTGTGGGTGGTTCTACAGCTTTAGACTCACACTTCCTGGTCGGACTGTGGGCAGTTCTACCGCTTCAGACTCACACTTCCTGGTCAGGTTCTGGGTGCATCAACAGCTTCAGGATCCTGCTCAGGCTGTGGGAGGTTCTACAGCTTCAGACTCATACTTCCTGGTCAGGCTGTAGGTGGTTCTACAGCTTCAGGCTCCCACTTCCTGTTCAGACTGTGGATGGTTTTACAGCTTCAGATTTACACTCCCTGTTCAGGCTGTGGGTGGTTCTACAAATTCAGATTCACACTTCCTGGTCAGAATGTAGATGGTTCTACAGCTTCAGGATCCCACTTCCTAGTCAGGCTATGGGAGGTTCTATAGCTTCAGACTCACACTTCCTGTTCAGGCTGTGGGCGGTTCTACAGCTTCAGGATCCAACTTCCTGGTCAGGTTGTGGGAGGCTCTATACCAGGCATCCTCAAACTACGGCCCTCCAGCTGTTTAGAAACTACAACCCCCATCATGCATTTATATAATCTATAACAGTGGGAATGATGGGAGTTGTATTTTCCCAACAGCTGGAGGGCCACAGTTTGAGGATGCCTGCTCTATACCTTTAGACTCACACTTTCTGGTCAGGCTGTGGGAGGTTCTATAGCTTCAGACTAACACTTCCTGGTCCTAAGCCTGTTACACTGACATAAGTGAAGGAGATCTTTAAACTGCAGTGCACAGGGCTACAGAGCTCTAGAGGTCATTAACTTAAATAAACAAGCTTATGTTCTAGAGATAAGACTCAGCAGGAAGAGACTCATCGTGGTTGCTAAGCAGCTTAGAGCAATGAGAAAACAGAAAGAGTTGGTCGGTAACCTAGAGAAACTTGTGTACATTAGCAGTAGATAAAATCTAATTTATCTCTTGAACAAAGCAAAATCAACATAGCAATGTATTTGGTAATCGTCTTCATTTACCTTTCCATGCATGTGAAAACCCAATTCATGTGGTGAGAAAAACCCTTTAAAGGGGTTTTGCCACAATCTCATTTCATACCTCCTGCATCCAGCTCTTCAGCTCTGTGTGCTCAGAAGGGGGCATGAGTGATTTGTTTGACTTGCCTATCATGTGACCCAGCAGGAAGACATCACCAGCCTTTCCTCCTCTAGTCAAAAAAGGGTCGTTTATTGTAAACTGTAAGTAGCAAAAATTGGGTAGCTCAAAGGTAAAATTTTTTCCCCAGGCACAAGGGTCCTGGGTTTCAAATCCCTGCGGGAAAACTAAACCTGTGGTTTTTTTTTTTCCTCTTTAAAATGCACAGCCCTTTGTTTGGGGTTTCTTTTTAAATTTTAATTTGCACTGTTTAATAATTACTAAGGAGCACAGGGGAAAGGGGAGAAAGAGGGGACAGCCCGGGGGTTTAACCCACTCAGTAGCTGCCCGAAAGAGGTGATATCTGAGCATTTTGCGAAAAGGACTGGGGACCTGAGCTCTGGTCAAATCCCCTGGAACGAGCTGAAAACCCAAGGGGATCACAAAAGGGAAAGCATTAAGAAAAAAAAGGGGCATTTTTTTAAATAATGATGAATGGGAAAAAGTTTTTTAAAATTTTCTTTTAAACACAGAAAAAAACTTAACTAAACCCACTTAAAAATAACTTTTACTAATATACATTAAAATTGCATTTTTCAATAAAAAATTTCCTTAAAAAACCAAAAGCAACCCCAAATATGCTACAAATCTCACTTATAGAACAGGAACCAATATTGTTTATGTGGCCGTCACAGTAATAAGGCAATAATTAAAAGAAAACCCCTGAAGAAATCAATATGAGAAATAAAATGTGCCAAAGAGTCACCTAATCCCCAACCTGTCAAATAAAAAAGGCATTAAAGTCCCCCAAAAAAAGGGGGGCGCCCGCTCCTGGGGGGCTCACCCTAAAAAAACAATACAAAAACCCCTAATTTTCTGAAAGGGGCCCCCAAAAACCTCCCTAATACCCGGGCTAAAGGTAATCAATTTTCAAAAGCAAAATCATAACATCAATTTTAAATGTAAAAAAGAGGGTTTATGGGAAAAAAGGGTTTAGAAGGGCCCCCAGCGCCCTCTTTGGGATTAAAAAATCCCAATTTTTCTTTTGGGCCTACTATCCCCGAGAAAACAAAAAGGAATTTTTCCAAGCCCGTATCTCCCATCTGGGAGACCCAAAGCTGTTTCCGGGGTTTTTTTTTTCCCCATCATTTAAGAGCAGAGCGATACTTTTTGCTGGGTGTTGGGGGGCATCAGGGGGCCAGGAAGGGAAGACCCTCTCCTTGTTTTCCCCTTTTGGGCACTCTAAAAGCACCCGGAAATACACAAGGAATTTATGGGAAAAGGGGGCTGAACGCCCACAAGGCGTCCCTCTTTTGGGTTGTAACAAATCCTCTTTTTTGCTTTTGACCTACTAGGCCCTTGAGAAAGAAAAAAGGTTTTTACCCAAAACCAGAAAACTCTCATCTGCAGACAACGCTTTTTCGGGATTTTTGTCCCTCATCAGTGCAGAGAAAGGAGCGATACTGGCTGGCTGTGGGGGAGCATAAAGGAGGCTCGGGAAGGAAAAATCTCCCCCTTTTTTTTCCCTTTTGGGCACTCTACTAAGCATCTGCAAAACACAAGGCTTTAAATAGGAAAGGGGTTTTGAGACGCCCACTGCGCCCTCGTTGGATTTTAACAAATCCTCAATTTGCTTTTGACCTACTGGGTCTTAGAAAGAAAAAGGGAAATTTTACCCCAAAACCAGTATCTCCTCTCCCGGGAAAACCTTTTTTGGGGTTTTTTGGGCCCCTCATAAAGGCAGAGCAAGCGTTTACTGGCTGGCGGGGGGAGGCATAGGGGGCTCATAAGGGAAGATCTCTCCTTTTTTTTCCCTTTTCCCGCACCCCTCCCTAAGCATTGAAAATATCACAAGGCATTATGGGAAAGGGTCTGAGACGCCCACAGCGCCCTCTGGGGATGTAACAAACCTAAAATTTGTTTTTGACCCACCGGCCCTTGAGAAAGAAAACAAAATTTTAGCCAAGCCAGTATCTCTAAATTGCAGACAACGCGGGTTTGGGGTTTTTTTGTCCCTCAGGGTGCAAAGAATGCCACCTCTAAAAAGTAGAACAGACCCCAAGTAACAAAATCAAGGCCCCCAAAAAAGGTTTTCTTACTGTCCTTTTTATGTCCATTTCCCTACGCTTTTCCTCCCCCAAATGGTCCAGGGGGATAAACGGGGGTTTTAAATGGGCCCAAACCCCGATATGAGGCAATATTTTGCACCTTTTTTTAGAGATGGCAACGTGTCCCACTGGGGCCAAATTGATAGAAGGGGACCTGTCTATGATCATTAGTGCTGAGTTTCAATGTAAATTTTTCTATAAAGTTTCTTCCTGCAAATCACGGGTTTTCTTTTTTCCCGTGTCAATTTCCCAAGGGAAAATTTCACCCATCCTCCAAATGCAAATATAGAAAACCCAGCGGTTAAAATTTCCCATTAAAAGGGGTATAATTTGTTGAAAGCATGTAAATGCATGTTTTTTTTTTCAGAGACACATTTGCAACAATAAGCGGAGAACAGAAAAGCTGCTTAATTCCAGTTAACTCTCTCCCGCCTGCGCAGATCCAGCACCGCCGGAGGTTCACACATAGGAATTTGCAGAAAGTTATAATACAGTTTATTTCCACTGCAAAAAACGACTCCCCGGACAATGCTAAACCGTAAACTATCGCCGCTCCCTCCCCCCCACGCTCAGAGATTTTGATTTTCCTGATTTTTTTTTCAAAAAAAGTAAATTTTTATTCATTTTTCACATTCGGCCCGGGCCGCGAGCTAAATTGGGGGTGCTACAGGCAAAGGGGTCCGAAATGGAGCTTTTCCCAAACTTTTTGGCTGGGCCCTCCGCAGGTGGCGAGATTTGAGGTTTAATCACAGTGTATACGAGGCAAATCACAGCCAAATCAGGAACAGCAAATCCAGATCTATATTTAAAGTTTTCCATTTGCAGCGAATAGTTTGGATTCATTTTGCTTATTGCTTTCAAAAAGGCTGGGGGATTCAATATAAAATTTTGGGCATGGAAAAAAAATCAGGGGGGCCAGATCCATCGGGGTGGAGAGCGAGCGGCGCACAGGGGAAAGTTTTAACATCAACAGCAAAGTAATAACATCTTCTGCAATGAAAGAGAAGTTACTGTCGGAGTCATCTCCTCGAATCTGCAACAGCAAAGTTTTACTCCTGTTTATGGGGCAAAAAGGGAGAAATTTTTTAAACTGGGCTAGCCCCCTCCTCTTCCTATCACCCAAAATTTTCACAGAGCTCAGCTCCTCTCTCCTCTATCATAAAACCCTAAAATCACAGAGCTCACTCCCTCCCCTATTTATATAACCCTATAATTTTACGACTCACTCCTCTCCTTCTATCATTAAAAACCCCATATATCAAAAAGCTCAGCTCCTCTCCTCTATCATATCACCCTATATAACACAGAGCTCACTCCCAAACATATCACCCCATATATCAAAAGAAACTCCTTCCTCTCCCGATCATAAAACCCTATTTTATCACAGAGCTTTAGCTTCTCATCATATAACCCTATATATCAACAGCGCTCATTCCCCTATCAAACACCCTTATATCAAAAGAGGGTCAGCTCCTCAAACATATAACCCCCATATATCAAAAAGCTCAGCTCCACTCCTCTATCATATCACCCCATAAAAACAGAGCTCAGCTTTTTCTCCTCAAACATAAAACCCTATATATTTACAGAGCTCAGCTTCTTTTCCCCTAACATTTTAACCCATATATCCCCCAGAGCTCAGCTCCCCCCTATCAAATCACCCCCATATATCACAGAGCTCAGCTTCTCTCCTCTATCATTTTAACCCTATATAACACAAAAGCTCAACCCTCTCCTCTATCCCAAACACCCTATATATCACAGAGCCAGCTCCCCCTTTTCTATAAAAACCCAAAACACAGAGCTCAGCTTTTTCTCCTCTATCATATACCCTATATATCACAGAGCTCACTTTTTTCCTCTAAACATATAACCCTATATATCACAGAGCTCAGCCCCTCCTCTAACATATCACCCAAAAATATCACAGAACACCCCCCCTCTATCATAACACCCTATATATCACAGACTCAAACTTCCTCCCTATCATATTAACCCCCATAAAACACAGAGCCAGCTTTTTTTTCCCTATCATATAGGTTTATATATATCACAGAGCCAAACTTCTCCCTCTATCATATAACCCTAAAAACAAAAGAACCCTCTCCTCTATCAAAAAAAACCCCAAAACCCCAGAGCTCAACTCCTCTCCCCCATCATATAACCCCCATAAAACCCCAAACTTAGCCTTTTCTCCTCTAACAAAAAAACTTAAAATATCACAGGGGCACCGCTCCTCTCCCTACCCTATAACCCTATATATCCCCAAGCCCCAACTCCTCTCCTCTATCTATAAAATCTATAAATCACAGGGGCACAGCTCCCTCCTCTATCATATAACCCTATAAATCACAGAACTCCCCCTCCTTTATCATATAACCCTATATAAACAAAAGAGCCACTTTTTTCCTCTATCAAAAAAACCTATATATCACAGAGCACGGCTTCTCTCCCATCATATCAAACCCCATATATCACAAAAACCCCAGCTCCTCCCCTATTAAAAAAAACCCTAAATACAAAAGAGCTCACTCCTCTCCCTAACATATTCCCTATAAATCACAGAGCTCAGCTTTTCTAAATCTGTCATAATAACTCTATATATCACAGAGCCAGCTTCCTCCTCTATCAAATAACCCTATATACACAAAAGCTCAGCTCCTCTCCTCTATCATATAACCCTATAAACACAGAGCCAGGGTCCTCTCCCCCTATCATATAACCCAAATAAACACATAAAAATCACTTTTCCCCTTCTACATATAAAACCCCATATATCAAAAGATTTGCTTAACTCCTCAAACTTTTAACCCTATAAATCACAGAGCTCAAACCATCTCCTCTAACAAAAACCCATATATCACAGACTCAGCTTTCCCCTCCTCTAAACAAAATAACCCTATATATCCCCGAGCCAGCTCCTCTCCCCCTATCTATAAACCCCAATATCAAAAGAGCTCAGCTCCTCCCTCTATCATATAACCCTAATATACAGAGCCAGCTCCTCCCCTCTATCATAAAATCCTATATACACAGAGCTTTACTTCTCTCCTCTATCAAATAAAACCCCATATATCCCCAGAGCTCCCGCCTTTTTCTCCTCTAAACATATAAACCCCAAATATCACGAGCCCCAGCTCCTTTCCTCTATCATATAAAACCCAAAATAACACAAGCTCAGCTCCTCCCCTCTATCCCTAAAACCCTAAAATAACCAGAGCTCAGCCCCCCTCTCCTCTAAACAAATAACCCTATAGTCACAGAACTCAAACTTTTCTCCTCTATCCCAAAAAACCTATATATCACAAGCACAGCTCCCCTCCCCCATCAAATAACCCTATATATCCAGAGCCAGCTCCCCTCCTCAATTTGTATAACTCAAAATATCACAGGCTCAGCTTCTCCTTTTTATCATATAACCCCCATATACACAGAGCTCAGCTTTTCTCCTCTATCATATAACCCCTAAAATATCACCCCCGCACCGCCCCCTCCCCCCTATTTATATAACCCTATATATCACAGAGCCAGCCCTCTCCTCTTTTCATATAACCCCATAAATCACAGAGCCAGCTCCTCTCCTCTATCATAAACCCTATATACACAGACTCGCTTTTTCTCCTCTAACAAAAAAACCCAAAATATCAAAAGAACTCCGCTTTCCCTCCGTATCATATAACCCTATATATCACAGAGCCAGCTTTTCTCCTCATCCCAAAAAACCCTATATATCACAGGCTCAGCCCCTCTCCCTAAACAAGTAATTCCTTTATATCACCGAGCTCAGCTTCTCTCCTCATCAAATAATCCTATATATCACAAGCTCCCCTCCTCTCCCCCTATCATATAACCCTATATATCATAAGTTCAGTAATCTATCATATTTAAACCCCAAATAAACAGAGCTCGCTCCCTCCCCCAAAAATATAACCCAATATCAAGAAACCCCCACCCCCTCTAACTTTTAAAAACCCTATATACACAGAGCCCCAGCTCCTCTCCTCTATCATATAACCCCCCCATATATCACAGAGCTCAGCTCCTCCCCTCTAACATATAACCCCCATAAAAATACAGAGGGTCAGGGTCCTCTCCCCCTATCCCTAAAAACCCCATAAATCACAGAGCTCCCGCTCCTCTCCTCTATCCCCCTAACCCCCAAAAATAACACAGAGCTCAGCCCCCTCCTCTGTCATATAACCCTAAAAAAATCACAGAGCTCAGCCCCCCTCTCCTAATCATATAAACCCCAAAAAATCCCCAGGCTAAATTTTTTTCCTCTATCATAAAACCCTATATATACCGAGTTCAGCCCCTCCTCTATCATATTTAAACCCAAAATAACACAGAGCTCACCCTCTCCCCATCAATAACCCCAAAAAACACAGAGCTCAGCTTTTCCCCTCCTCTATCATATAACCCTATAAATTTACAGAGCTCCCCTTCTCTTCCCTATCATATAACCCAAAAATCACAAGGGGCTCACTTCCCCTTCCCAAAAAATATAACCCTATATAAACATAGAGCTCAGCTCCTCTCCTCAAACATAAACCCATATATCACAGAGCTCCCCTCCCCTCCTCTATCATAAAACCCAAAATATCACAGAGCTCCCCTCCTCTCCCCCCATCATAAAAAACCCAAAAATATCACAGAGCCACTCCCTCCCTATCAATAACCCCATATATCACAAGCCAGCTCCTCTCCTCTATCAAAAAACCCTATATATCAAAAAAGCTTTAGCTTTTTCCCTTTCCCCTAAACATATAACCCTATATATCACAAAAGCTCACTTTCTTTCCTCTAACATATAACCCAAAAAATCACAAGCCCCAGCTCCTCTCCCTCTAAACAAATAACCTATATACACAAGCCGCTCCTCTATCAAATAAAACCCCATATACAAAATTCAGCTTTCCCCCTCCCCCTATCAATAACCCCCTTTTTCACAGAGCTCAGCTCCTCTCCTTTTATCATAAAACCCTATATATCACAGAGTTCAGTCCCTCCTCATCATATAAAACCCCATATATCACAGAATTTCCCTCCTCCCCTCTATCATATAACCCTATATATTCCCGAGCTCAGCTCCTCTCCTCTATCCCTATAACCCCTAATACACCAAAAACCCCAGCTCCTCTCCCAAACATATAACCCTATATATCACAGAGCTCCCGCTTTTTTCCCTATCATATAACCCTATATACACAGATTCAGCTTTCCCCTCCTCTATCATATAACCCTATATAATTTACAAGCTCCAGCTCCTCTCCTCTATCATATAAACCCCCTTTTAAAACCAGGGGCACAGCCCTCTCCTCTATCATATAACCCTAAAATTAACAGACTCAGCTTTTCTCTTCAAAACTTGTCAGTGTTTAGGCAAAGAATTTTTTACAGTCTCCCCTTTCTCTTCCCGCAGATAGTCTAATTTTAGATATGCTGCCTCCTGTTTTTTTCCCCTCTAAAATTTCATTTCGTGTTATCTTTTTTTTTCAAACCACAGCAAAGCAGGAAAAGAAATACACGCACAGGTTTGCTCCACTTTCCACTTAAGCAACAAGCGGTTTGCAAACAACCAGAAGACCTCTCGGAGCATTTTTAGCAAATTGGGACAATTAAAAACCATTAAACCCCTAAAGCCCACAATTCGTTTTCTGTAATATTTAAATTTCTTTAAAAAGTTTACGTTTTTTGTATTAAAAAATCAAACCCTTTCCCAAGGGGGGGAGCTAAAGGGGGGGGCAAGGGAGCATCCTACCCGGGGCCCCCCAGCCGGGGGGGCCCCAAAAACCCCCGCAATATTAAAAAGGGGCACCAGTACTGGAATGGAATGGTGGTGGGGGGGGCCTCTATTCCACTTTTTGCACCAGGGCCCAGGAGCTTCAAGTTACGCCTCTGTCCTTGCCCATTACATTATGGGTATCTTGTACTATGTGCTGTGATTTGGCAACATTGAGGCGGAGAACCCTTGAGCGCCATGGCTGATATAGGTGGTCAGGTGAGCTTCCTATGGGAAGTCCTGTGCCCAGAGGTGACTGGTGACTTGGAGACCTTGTGACATTGAGATGTTGTTGAGCCTCCACATAAAACCCAAGCCCAAAAGGGGGAAAAAGCAATTTTTGCAAAAAAAATGCAGCATTCCCGGCCTGTGAGCTGCCACTGACATTATAATGGGAGATAGACAACTGAATAATGGTTCAACAGTGACTTGAACCTAGGCAACGCCTATACTCTGCTGTTTTCTGGCCAACCCCTCCAATCCCCCACCCCGGTTATCTAATAATAAAGACACGGAGTCACGGATTGGATAATTTTGGCCACAGCAGCCATTTTATTAAACATACAAAAAAAATAACAAAAAAAAATAACCATAATCAACAGTAATGCAAAATGAGCATCACATACCCATTTGCCCCCTAAAACCGATACCCCCAACAACCTTCCACGACCTCTTTAATGCCATCCTTAAACCACCAACTTGGGGCTGAGGCCCTTGGAGTTAAATCAATAATCCAACCACCAGGGACTGGCGAAACTCCTCCTTCACACCGCTGTTTTGCCCATCACCCCCGCTTCAGGGAAACCAAAAAGCCACCTCAGGCGGCTAACCACTCCGCAACCTCCCTCCCAAGGACTCTGCCCTGTGGAGCCCCAACTTCGCCAGCCCGGTCCCATCCAAGAAACCTGGGAGCCAACCCGAAACCTGACTCCCCCAATCCTTTAACCGACTCCAAGGACCCCAAACCGCCTGCCACTGTGACGACCAGCTCCTTGTCCCCAAACTTCGACCAACCATTTTAGTTCCCCTCTGCCAAACACCTTTCATCCACAACACACCTTCACTAGGGCGGGAGGGTGGGACTTCACTCCTATGCCGACACGTGTCTGCTCCTGCACTGCGCGGGACGCGGCTTATATACCGGTCCCGCCCCGTGCGACGCGCGCCAACTACGCCCCCCTGACTTCCCGAGGCGCACGGCACGCCGGGTCATGAGGGGCCTCCCACCAGGGCTGCACCCCCATGTCTGGACCTGTACTGGAAGAAGGAGCTGTGACTGCAGAGAAGAGATCTGACCTGTGGACTGCTGCTTGGGCTGAGGAGAAACGATAAGCAGTGGTAGTGGATTATACCTACACAGATGCTTAGTAGAGGGCAAAGGGGCAATTCAAAACTCTACACACCATATGGTGCTCTCCCCAAGGAGAGATATTCCCCTTTCTGAGCCACTCAATGCCTCCCATCCAGCCAGCCAGCAAGCTCTACTCTGCACTGACGAGGGGCAAAACTCTGAAACAGCTGCTGTATGCAGATGGGTGATACTGGCTTGGCTAATATCCCTTTTGCTTTCTCAAAACTCAGTGGATCAAAAGCAAATTGAGGGTCTGTTACATCCAATACAGGGCGCTTGAGCTTCTCAGCTCCTTTCCCATAATGCCCTGTGAAATACCTACTGATAGTAAGAGACTGTGAGCAGCCGAGAGGCAGCTGAAGCCAGAGGACTCCTGAAACAGGAATGTGACATCTGTGACACCTGAGTGAATAGAGCTAGTACATTGCGGAGACTGTAACACTGAGCCCTGCTGTTGAGACAGACACCGAGTCAGGTGCACCGATTGTTACACCAGAAGCAACAGATGCAAATTTTGCTTTAAAGGGGTGTTATCGTTTCATTAAATGGTCTTCAGAATAAGGGGACAGTGAAAACAAGCAACTTTGCAATTGGATGTCATTAGCAAAGCTGCCTTGTTCTCACAGTGTCCCTTATCTTGTGTTTTTATTTACACTGATATCCAGTGTGGGTCTGATCCCTCCTGATCCCTCCTCCTTGCAATTCACTAGCTGAGAGCTCATTTACATTCTGTACAGCCCTGGGTCGATTCACGGAGCTGTGTGTCTGACTCAGAGTTAGGGGCCGTAGCATTTTCTGTTTCCACACCTAGCAGAAACAGACTGCAGCAGATTGTACAATGAGAAAACATGACAGTTTTGTCCCTGTGCCTAACTCTCCTGCATACACGCAGATCTGTGCCGTTCTTAGAAAGCTGTTAATCATCTCCAGCTGTGATTGGATATCAGTGCTCAGATTAGATTGAATGCAGCCTGTGGTATGTATACAGCTCTTATAAAATAAGACTGATAGGGAGAGACACAGTGATATGTGGACTCAGAGGAGGGGGGGGGGGGAGTCTTCAGGCCAGCAGGGAAGGGCGGATGATATCCTCCAGCTGGGAGGGGAAGAAATGCCCCTGCATTCACAGAGCTGGGAAGCTAAGAGAAGTGTGAATGAGCCGAAGTAAGGAAGCGATACATCCCCTTTAACTGGCCATCACGTTTTCTGTAACCGTCAAGCATGAGCTTTATGGGGCCTCTGCATAACAACACTATTTGGCAACAAAACTTATAACAGAAATGAAGGCAACCAGCAGTGACGTGCAAGAAATACAAAGCGTGCATCAAAAATAAATGCAGGTTCTTACCAATGGACAAGCGAGGCAGAGAATGATGAGGGCATGGATGGAGATAGGAGATAAATGACTGGAATCCAGAAGCAAGCAAGACATCTAGATACACCCAACCCTATCTATCTATCTATCTATCTATCTATCTATCTATGTATCTATCTATCAATCTATCAATCAATCTATCTCATAACCATCTATGTATCTATGTATCTATCTATATAACTATCTATCTATCTCATATCTATCTATCTATCTATCTATCTATCTATATAACTATCTATCTATCTATCTCATATCTATCTATCTATCTATCTATCTATCTCATATCTATCTATCTATCTATCTATCTATATAACTATCTATCTATCTCATATCTATCTATCTATATATCTATATATCTATATCATATCTATCTATCTATCTATCTATCTATCTATCTCATATCTATCTATCTATCTATCTCATATCTATCTATCTATCTATCTATCTATATAACTATCTATCTATCTCATATCTGTCTATCTATCTATCTATATATCTATATCTATCTATCTATCTATCTATCTATCTATCTATCTATCTATCTCATATCTATCTATCTCATATCTATCTATCTATCTATATCATATCTATCTATCTATCTATCTATCTATCTATCTATCTATCTATCTATCTATCTATCTATCTATCTATCTATCTATATAACTATCTATATATCTATCTATCAATCTATCTATATCTATCTATCTATCTATCTATCTATCTATCTATCTATCTATCTATCTATCTATCTATCCCATATCTATCTATATATCTATATCATATCTATATAACTATCTATCTATTTATCTATCTCTCTCATATCTATCTATCTTTCCATCTAATCTCTCTATGCTGTTTCATGTAAAATCGTCTTGAGAAGAAAGAATTCAAACCCTTTTTCACCGTGAGAACTGTGACTGTGGAATAGCTGCCTAAGGAGCTGGTCACAGCAGGAACAGGTGAGGGTTTCAAGAAAGGCTTAGATAACTACTTAGAGTGCTTTCACACGGTGCGTTTTTGACATGTTTTAGACGCATTTTTTATGCGTTTTTTGGGCAGCAATTTACAGCATTAATTACTGTGCCTTCCTGCACAAAAAACTTGCCAAAAACACACCGTGTGAATGCACCCTTACTACTAAATAATACTTATGTAACCGAACAAAACGTCTCGATCCAATCTATGACAACTCTAGGATCAAGCAATGCCCACCCATGGGGTAACTATCCTGCATACGAAGGCTCTATCTATCTATCAATCTATCTCATATCTATCTCTATAATATCTATCTATCTATCTATCTATCTATCTATCTCATATCTATCTATCTATCTATCTATCTATCTATCTATCTCTCTCATATCTATCTATCTCTCTCATATCTATCTATCTATCTATCTATCTATCTATCTATCTATCTATCTATATATCTATCTATATATCTATCTATCTCATATCTATCTATCTATCTATCTATCTATCTATTTATCTATCTATCTATCCCATATCTATCTATCTCATATCTATCTATCCCATATCTATCTATCCCATATCTATCAATCTATATCTATCTATCTCATATCTATCTATCTATCTCATATCTATCTATCTATCTCTATCTATCTCATATCTATCTATCTATCTATCTATCTCATATCTATCTCATATCTATCTATCTCATATCTATCTCATATCTATCTATCTATCTATCTATCTCATATCTATCTCATATCTATCTATCTAATATCTATCTATCTATCTATCTATCTATCCCATATCTATCTATCTATCTATCTATCTATCTATCTATCTATCTATCTCATATCTATCTATCTATCTATCTCATATCTATCTATCTATCTATCTATCTATCTATCTCATATCTATCTATCTATCTATCTATCTATCTCATATCTATCTATCTATCTATCTATCCCATATCTATCTATCTATCTATCTATCTATCTATCTCATATCTATCTATCTATCTCATATCTATCTATCTATCTATCTATCTATCTATCTATCTATCTCATATCTATCTATCTTCTATCTATCTCATATCTATCTATCTATCTATCTATCTCATATCTATCTATCTATCTATCTATCTTTCTTTCTATCTATCTATCTATCTATCTATCTATCTATCTGTCCTGCACATGAGTGTTTATCTGCAAAGCCCCTCCACCCCCCTTAAATGTTTCCTACTCCATGAAGCAAAAAGGTTCTCTCCCTCTCCCAATATCTTACCTTTCCTCAGCCACTTTTTACACCCTTTCTGCTATTAATAAATCCTGTTTGTACCGAGATGGAATAAAGCCGCAATAAGACCGACTACAACAATATTAATTTGTGATTCAGAAATGGCGGCATCTGCTCTGAGGAGAGAAATCATTATTTACTTTGCAGAATTCATCATGTAACAGATTCGGCAACGCGTCGCCTAATAAAGGGTTTGAACCTAATTCTCTATTTATATATACAAAGGCTGAGTGCAGGGGAGCACAATTAATAGGGGAATGTGAGTGTTTCTCCTACGTTGTTACCAATAATTCTCTTTATTACGGCTCCTGCTAGGGGCGAGCGGAGGATCCTGTGCATCTCATCTCGGCAATGAATGCGAACAATGTAGCAATATTTAAGGACTGGAAAGGAAATCTTCAACTTCAGCAAATCCAAGATTCTTCTCCCTTTGTTCCCCTCCAGGAAAAGAAAGGATTGAAACGCGATAGCGCTATTTGTTTCTTTTCCTTTTCTTCTCTTGTTCGCGGTCCGTTCTGAATAATGACACGTTATTAATAATCTCGCCGTACAAATGATATCAAATGAGGTACATTTATTAATTTAGATCTTATCTAAATGCTTTTTTCCATCAGCGGGCTGTTTCTCATCAGGGGGCACTAATTAGCTGTAATATGTTGAAAGATGGGACATAAATACGAGTAGATAAATTGTGTCTTTTTCGGAATATAGAGGGAAAGTTAAATAGGCAGTGTCCGTAATTTACTTTTAATGGGTGTTTCGGATGTGCTTAATCCTCGCTATTGGTTTGTGACTTTTGTTTTGCGAGCGCAATTATTGAGTCGAAAAAACTGTTTAACTTCTCTCGTCTTTCAACATTTATATTCAAGCTGTTTGCATAAAATGAGGGAGATCTTCCAATAAACGGTAAAAGAGATTAAAGGCATTTGCAACAGTTTAGACATCAGATATGGGTCACAGTATGGGGCCTCTGCTGCTCGGGAAATAACGTGGCTGTTTTTGAGCCGCTGTCAGTGGACTTAGGGCTTGTTTTACGGGTTGTTTGCACTTTTTTTTTTTTTTTAAGAAAGGATACCCGACATTAAGCTTATCACCCGGTGGCTATCAGGACTTACTGGAGGCGGGTTACCTGTGGGTCCACAACACAAAAACGGCAGCACCCTAAAAACAATGAAAACAACAGTCAAAGGGAATATAGGATGTTTTTTGTTTTGTTTTTAAAGTATTTCCGCTACTTTAGGATACATGAAAATTTGAGTTTCTTAGTGTATATTTTTGATCAAAACTCTAATTGCCCATCTACCACAACAAGGCGACCTCAATACAGATCGGGCCCTTCTCTAACATTTGATCTCACTTGGTGTCTGTTCAGACCTCCATATTTTCAGGGAGAGAAGATCCCGATTACACTCTGCTCTGATTAAAAACAGTGAAAATGAGGGCCAGTCACTCCCCCATGCAAACAGTGGCTGGCCCCCATTTTGGTTGTGCACTCCGCTTCTCTGTACAGACCATTTTTAATCAGGGCAGAGTGTAGCTGGGACCTTCTCTCCCTGAAATGATGGAGGCCTTAACAGACCCCAAGTGAGGTCAAATGTTAGAGAAGGTCTCCATCTGTATTGAGGTCACCTTGTTGTGGTAGATGGGCAATTAGTTTTGATCAAAAATGTTTTGCTAAAAATCTCCTCTATTCCATTTTACTTTTTTTTAATTTTAAATTGTATAGAGTGCTGCTGATAGTGTTATGTCTTTGCTTTTGCTGCCACACAATTGAGGACCTATACTATTTTTTTTCTTTTTGGACTCTTTACTTAGAGGAGCGGCTGCCTACATTTTGGGGGTGCACTCATCCACACCAAGGGCGCCATGTATGGAGGTAGGCGCGCCGAAGTGAATGGTCGAGTCCCGTTTTCAGTGTATAATGCGCCTGAATGTATGAAAGTGTTTTTTGTGTGATTATAAATGGAGTCTAAAGTTCCCGCCCCTCGCCTGTGTGTTCCCCGCCCCTCGCCGGTGTGTTTGGCGCATTATGGAACTCAGGCGCATTAGTAATGTCCCAAACATGTATAAAGGCCATAGATAGGCTGGAAATAAGAGAAAAGTCATTAGAATAGCATGTCAGTGATAGAAACTATGGGACTGATCCTGCTTGGAGGACCACAGGTCCCAGCAATACCTGTGCCGTGCCAGCTCTTGCCGTATGGAGAATAAAGGGTGAGAGCAACAACAATACATTTCACATTTAATGTAGTAAAAATTTAAAATTGTAAAATCTGAACAACATCATCAGTGGTTATTTAATGTAAAATTAGTTTTAGATTTTATTAATTTTAAATACATTTTATAGGAGACATTTTTATATTTTTGGGATATTATATATTTTATATTAATTTTATATGAGAACTTTTTTATTACATTTATATAATTTAATTTTATATAGTTTGATAATTATCAGAAATTACTTGTTATCATTGCACTGGTGGAAGGTGAGAAATATTGGACATTTTTTGCCCTAATAGTAAATCTATCTCCACTGCGACTCCTCAGGCTCAGGCAGAGCACATTGACATAGGTCTGCCTGTCCGAGCAGTAATGCGCTTCGTTCTGCTGAACCACATTCATAACTGTGTCTAATATTCCGAGTGTGGTGCGACTCCCCCAGAACACCCCCTCATGTTCGGCGCCTTAGAAAGTGTCTAATCTTATGATCAATGCACCTAACACAGTTAGGCACATTTACACCAGAAAGGGGTGAAAAACCCTCCTGAGCTTGAGGAGTCGAAGTGGAGCTGGATTTACTATTAGGGAAAAAATGTCCCTTATTTCTCAACTTCCACCAGTGCAATAATAACAAGTAATTTCTGATAATTATCAAACTGTATAAAATTAAATTATTTAAATTTAATAAAAAATGTTATCATATAAAATTAATCAACATGATTCTGAAGCGCCGATGCAACTCCGAGGTACGGGATACACCGTAAAAAACTTCTTCGCCCGGTGATCATAAAAGCAATATCTTTATTGAACCGACATAAAAGACAGTCATATGTACATGTGCTAAACGTAATGCATCCCACACATGTCTTTTACGGTGTATCCCGTACCTCGGAGTTGCATCGGCGCTTCAGAATCATGTTGCTTGCTAACCGCTTGGCCGGTGGTACGCCCGGGATCACTATACCTCTGGCGGATCCTTCACAACAGTGAACTTAGCCCAAATCAAGTGAGCCACTTACTTTGTTTTTGTTTGCTGATATAAAATTAATATAAAAATATAAAATATAAATATATATAAATATAATATAAAAATATCTCCTATAAAATGTATTTAAAATTAATCGAATCTAAAACTAATTTTACATGAAATAACCACTGATGATGATGTTCAGATTTTATAATTTTTACTACATTAAATTTGAAATGTGTTCTTGCTGCTCTCACCCTTTATTCTACATACAGCAGGAGCCGGCACAGCACAGGTATTGCTGGGACCTGTGGTCCTCCAAGCAGGATCAGTCCCATAGTTTCTATCACTGACATGCTATTCTAATGACTTTTCTCTTATTTCCAGCCTATCTATGGCCTTTATACATGTTTGGGGCATTACTAATGCGCCTAGGTTCCATAATGCGCCAAACACACAGGCGAGGCCCGGGGAACTTTACACCATTTATAATCGCCCGAAAACCACTTTCATACATTCAGGCGCATTATACACTGAAAACGAGACTCGACTATTCACTTTGAAGCGTCTTCTTTCATACACTTACCTTACCTCCATAGACTTCAACTTTTCAAAAGAACTCTGATTTTAACACAGAAAATCCAGCGTTCCAATGAAGTGAAAAGGAGAGTGTGCTAGGGGTAACAAAATGGGATAGGTGGGGGGCTGGTCTATCCCTTTCTGACGTGAAGCCCTAATCAGGCCATTAGCAGGATAAGCGCCCTGACAAGAGCAGTCCCACAAAACTTTGAGTCCCTAAAGTAGATTCCCAGCAAGATAAGTACCAGTTAAAACCAGTGTAGGGTGCAGGGTGTGGTGCATTTCTCACACTTTGCATCTATTTTCCCTAGTTAAATTTGCAGTTCCAACAGTTTTTCCATCGTCCATCAGCAAAATAGGCTGAACTGGATGGACGTCTTGACTTTTTTCAGCCTAACAAACTATGTCATGTGATTTTTCCATAGATTCCGTTCCAATTTACTAAAACGTATTAGTGCTGTAGCTGCTATTCAAAGAAATTGAAGGTTTTTAGTGCACATTTTGATCAAAAGCGTGGAGCTCCAGCACGGAAATGGTGACAATGAGCGGTACAGATCTCCGGCACAGCACTGGTGGTTGGTTGTCACAGTCACATGATATGGACGTGGACGTGACATCATAACTTTTTTGTGCACAGGGTGTGGTGACAATCCAAGCAGACTGGTGGTGAGAGAATGGAGCTAGAATGGGCTATAATGGGCATCTTACAAATTTTAGGAATTTAACATAGTGATCTGTTTATTTTATTTTTTTTTATTCTGCTAAGGGGGATATGTTAGCTATCCTGAGCAGGTGGCCATATTTTTAGCTTGCTGATCAGCTGGCAGCTATTCCTCCTGACCCCCCACATATAGATGTACAGCAAACGTACATGTATTCTCAGTGGTGACAGGGGAACAAGCAGATATAATACCTCCAGGGCCATCTTAAATGGTTTATCTCACAACAATGCTTAGCTTTCAATAAGTAAAGATGAAAGAGGACTATTACCAAATACATTGCTATTTGTATTTGACTTTGTTGAGGAGGTAAGAGATTTTCCCTCTTCTGAGCGCATACAAGTTTCTCTTAGTTACCGACCATCTCTCTCCCCTCTGTAACGCTTTACTCGCTTTCGGCCGCCGTCTTGGATTGGCCCGGGGTCATTAGCTCACAGGATCGCCGTATTTTGTAGAACAGTACTGGCACACCAATCCAGGAGTCTGTTTAACCTGGCCTCAGCCAGCTTTATTGAGGCACAGGAAAAATACCATAACCAAAATACAAACAAAATTCTCAGGCCATCAGGCCACTGACTAAACACACTGTAAGTCCCTCTCTATACGTGGTCTGGACCTAGCGTCCAGTACCACCAATGCACCTTGGTACAGTCACCCAAACTGTAAAAGGCTTCCCCAAAGCCTCTGGGGGCCAGAGCTCTCTCCTCAGCTCTGCTGTTCCAACTTCCAGGTAGCAGACCACGCCCCCAGAACACCTGTAGAAGCAGGCTTTTTATAGGCCTGGAAAAAACCCTGGAACGTGGGAACAGCCACCCACCCAACTGCAGCTGTTCTGGGAAAGCCAACCCATAATGGCTGGCATCAGCCGTACTACATACGATTGTCAGCAACCTAATGTTGCTGACCGACCACACCTGGCTTCCCCCTCCGAGACCAGGCCCTCGGTGGCATGTTTCTAGCAGGTCTCTCCACCTAGTGGCAGCACCATGCGACCACCTATGGTCGCTCTGCCACACCTCTTTCTTAGCGGAAAGCTGCTGTCAGTCCATAGTGAGCCACTCCATGCTGTGTGTAATCTCTAACAGCTTAAGATAAGGACATGTTTTCACTTCTTAGAGCTCTATAGTCTTGTGCAACATAGATTTTACAAACCTCCTGCACTCACATCACTGTAACAGGCTCAGTTAGGAATAACAGAGCAGATATGTCAGTCACTGCTGTATACCCCACCAACAGCCTGGGCAGGAAGTATGAGGCTGAAGCTGGCTGAAGCTCTCTAAAGCTACATGGTATGAAAATCCCTTCAACAGCATTATAGGCCCCTTGGCATAGCAGTGCAGTGGACCCTACCTAAATACATCACATCACACTAGGCTATGCCTCTAGCCAAGGCCAAACATGACGCCACATGGCACGACCGCTTATGTGGGGAAACCCTGCTGATGACTTGTAGGCAGCCTCCAGCCTACCAGTCTAATTGGCCTAGGGATCCATGGTATGTTCCCTGAATTCCCACACCACTTATGCTTGTGTGGCCCCTGGGCTACTGCCTAAGAACAAAAGCCTTTTTCCCCCAACACCTGCTAACAGAGGAGAATTGATGCAAAAAAGGCAAGAGTTATCCAGCTCGTCAAGCAGCTTGATGTGTGTGCAGTGCCCAAGGCAAAATGTACAGCACAAGAAAACAGCGGCACCCAGCAGGTACTAAAACCCGTACAGACATTGAATTTATGGAACTTTTCAAACAGCACTATTGCTATCCTTTCATTCTTTATAAAATAAAGGTTTTTAGTGCACATTTTGATCAAATTGTGTAAGTCCATTAATTATTATGGAACATGTTTGTGCCGTTCCTCTGTTGCTACTTCAAGAAATGATAAGTAAATTGACAATTGGTTGCTACCATCACCCTTTTCAATAGGGGCATGCCCAGACACATTTTCATGCTGTCCACTGAAAATGGAAAATTGTGTAAGGACCCATCATTTTAACATTCAGTTGTCAAGTTCTTCATACATTTCCAAAAACCACCCAGAAATTAATCCTAACTCTGACCAGAACCCTAAACCGCATTTAGGATTAAGGATACAGTTTCTTAAGGGATAAATTACCATTCTCCGATGCCCCTGATCCATCCCTGCTCCTGGTATGGCTTCACTTCAGGCCCAATGGCTCCTTATCGCTCCAGACGCAGCATAATTTATGGTCAACGTCGCCATTGAAGTGAGCTGTACCAGGATTGTTGAGGAGACATTGGACATTACCTTACCCTAAGTTGTTAATGTTAGTGTTAGATTTAGGTCTATACACTACGTGGAAATCCCTAAAGAAGCATTTATGCTATCTATCATACATGAAAAAACTTTGAGACTCTCGGTTCACATATTTTGATCAAAAGATGTTTAAGCTGCCCACGACTTTCAACGTGATCTCAAAATCGGGCAGTCCTATGCTATCTTTACCTCTCAATCGAGCCAATCAGGCCTCCCACCGGGTCAACCGACCTCCATTATTCAGAGAGAAAAAATAAAAAACACCCAACCTGCAATCTGCTATTTGGGAAGGAAGGGGTGCTTCCATTTTGTGTTTCTGTCCCCGCCCACTCTCACAGGCTGTCATAAGAAGGGCAGCTTGCAGGTTGGGTGTTTTTTATTTTTTCTCTCTGAATAATGGAGGTCGGTTGACCCGGTGGGAGGCCTGATTGGCTCGATTGAGAGGTAAAGATAGCATAGGACTGCCCTATCTGAGATCACGTTGAAAGTTGTGGGCAGCTTAAACATCTTTTGATCAAAGTATGTGAACCGAGAGTCTCAAAGTTTTTTCATGTAAGATTTAGGTCTAGAGACAAAAATTAAGGAGCTGGACAAAAGGATATTTATCACAAGTTTGGTTGAACCAGTTTTGAACCAGAGCCATATTTGAGCAAAACATTCCAGGAGGATTAACAGGACTGCTAAATTATGCCCTAACAATAGGCAATATTTGGACAACCATAGGGATCACACCACCAGAAGGCTAATATTGGCTAATAGGAGAGGAAGGTGAACCTCCAGTGGGCCCCTGGGCATGGCAGGTCTTGGGCTGCACTTCTGGAAGAAAGAAAAAGAGGTAGAAAGCAAGAGTGCAAGAATGTGCTGTTATGTATAGTAGTTGTAGGTTGGGCCCCAAAAATCAACTCACTGGTGGGCCCCAAGAATCAACTCCACTGGTGGGCCCAAGAATCAACTCCACTGATGGATCCCAAAAATCATCTACACTGGTGGATCCAAGAATCATCTCCACTGGTGGATCCCAAGAATCATCTCCACTGGTGGGCCCAAGAATCATCTCCATTTGTGCACTCCAGGAATCAATTTCACTGGCTTCCAAAGAACCAACTGTACTGGGTAGCCCAAGGAATCAACTTCATTGGTGGGCTCCAAAAATCAACTGCACTGGTGGGCCCCTGAAATCAACGACACTTGTGAGCCATTGTAATCAACTCTACTGGTGGGCTTCAAAAGTCTGCTCCACTGGCGGACCCCAAGAATCAACTCCACCAGTGGACTCAAGAATCAACTCCACTGCTGGGCCCGTGGAATCAATTTCATTGATGGACCCTGAGAATAAACTCTACTGGTGAGCCCCAAAAACATCTTTAATGGGGGTCCCCAAGAATAAACCTCACTGGTGGGCCTCAAATATCAACTCCATTGGTGAACTTCAAAAATCATCTCCACTGGGGAGTCCCAAGAATCAATTCCACTGGTGGGCCCCTGTAATCAACTCCACTGGTGGGACCTAAGAATCAAGAATCAACTCCACTGGTGGGTCCCAAGAATCATCTCCACTGGTGGGTCCCAAGAATCAACTCCACTGGTGGCCCCAAGAATAAACTCTACTGGTGGCCCCAAAAATCAACTTCACTGGTGGGCTCTAAGAATCATCTCCACTGCTGGCCCCAAGAATCATCTCCACTGGTGGCCCCAAGAATCATCTCCATTGGTGAGCCCCAAGAATCAATTCCACTAATGGGCCAGAGTCATCTCAGTCCAGCACTGGCCAATAGGGTTCTAATTATCAGAACAAACAAGTATAAAATGGCGAGGTTGTGGTTTTCTGACTTTGGTGACTGGTTGCCATTCTCACAAACCCTATCACCACACCTATGGGACCACCATGATTGCACATAGGCATCCGTGTGTGGGAAGTGGTAAAGCTACAAGGAGTTGCTGGCTTCTTACTCTATATTCCATTTCTTAACTGTATCTGAAGCTGCGTCTTATCGGCGCTCTGACCCAAGCCATGCAGGAATGAATGTGAATATATCCAGAGCCGTCAAATTCAGGCTTTCCCTGGGCTGCGCTTTCCCTGCATGTTCTAAATGTGTTTCATTATATGATTACGTAATAATGGGAAATAAGACAAAAAGCAGGAAGACAAAGTGAATCCATTAAATATTAAACTAAATATTCAAAACCTAAGACATCGTATTATGGACACATTATTAACATTCGGAAGGGCTGAGATCCTGGGGGTCTACTTGATTGGATTACACAACGATAATGAGAGGAATCGCTACAGAAGTTAGATGAGTTTTTCATCGTGGAGGACATATCTAATGGACATCGTTCAGCTTTTATAGTCCGGTCTGAAGGCGCGATCATGCTCTAATGCTCTGATAATCTGGTGCTCTGGGGACGAGATTAAATTAAGAAGACTTGAAAAGCGCCAATGCTTTTTTTTCTAACCAAATGAAACGATAGTTGCTACCACTGGCTATATCAGTAGGCCCAGAGCTGAGGGCAAGTACTTGGGTCTTCTGCTGGGCAGGAGCCTAGCTATAGGTTTTGCAGAGGTTGCAGCCGCTACTGGGCATGACAACTATAGGGGGCCCAAAAGGCCTTCTGTCACATAAGAGGACACCGGTATTGTAAAGATAGGAAGGAAGGTGTCACGTACCCGGACGTAGAGGTGGATCCACTGGACCGCCGCAAGCGATCGCGTAAGCCACGCCAGGGAACGGAATCTAAGTAGGTCCCAGTTTTCACCAGAGGGCCCCCGCAAGCGGGATGGACTTGCTGCGGCGGGAGTCCCACTAGGTCGTTACCCCTGACGTAACTTGCTTGCGGTGGCAGCCAAAGTATAGCGTGGTGCAGAAACTCAGGCAGGCTCGTAGTCGGTGACAGGAAGAAGGTCAGGGCAGGCGGCAATGGTTTTGTGGTCGTGGACAGGCAGTAGGTCAGGACAGGCGGCAAGATGCGTGGGCGAGGAACGGAAGCTAATGGCAACGGTACACGGTAAGTCCCGAACAAGGTTTGGAACGCTTTCTCAGTAGGCTAAATGGCACTAAAGATCCGGCAATAAACCCCAGGAAGGGGCAGGGTTAAATAAGGGCATGACCGGCAATAGCAATTACCGCTGCACTGGCCCTTTAAATTTCACAGAGTCGGGCGGGGCGCGCCTTAGATGTCAGGAACGCGCATGCCGGGAGGCTGGAGCAGAGACAGGAGCGCGGCCGGGTAAGTAAGAAGGTGGCCAGCCGGCCGGGGGGAGCGTGCCCACCGCCCGACATGCGGGCGGCGGTGCCGCTCGTGCGGGGACCACGGGTGTGCCCGCGACCCGGGACGGTGGTCGCGGGCCCACCCATGACAGAAGGAAGGCAAGGAAGGAAGGAAGGAAGGAAGGAAGGAAGGGAAGGAATGAGGGAAGGGAGGAAAGGAAAGGGGAGGAAGGAAGGATGGTCCAGTTTACTAAAACGCCAGTGATCTTACATCGAATGGCAATTTTAAAACATATGCATTTGTATAATGAGATGACTATATGTAGCCATATGTTAATATCATTCTATAGGAGGAAGTCATTTTACATTTTACTTATTTTCACACCTTCTTATACCTCTAGACGGATTATGGCTTCCAAGATGTTAGGACCCTGTTGTAAAAGCCTGTAAGGGCTTTCGCCTTTATTTTCTCTTTATAGTGCTTTGGTTGTTCTTCCTTTCTGTGTATTGTTGTCCCAGTTTTGTGCCTTCACTTCTTGCCCCAGTGTGTCTTTCCCTTTTTCTTGGCTTCTCCTGTCTTGCCCATTGGTGCTGATGTCTAGAGTGCCACCACATAAAGCGTTGACAATAAACCCTGGCTGCATCGTTAGTTGCATGGAAAATGGTGTTGGATGGGTACCATGTCACTGGCAGAGTGACCTGGCCTCAAGTCTTTTACATATAAGGGTTAAAACTGATATAAAAAATCACTGAAAAAGAAAACTGTTTTCTAGGGGTTCTACTACTAGCTATAGAAATGACAGAAAAGAAAACAAACCCTCTTCCTAAAATATAACTTTTATTAAATAAATATTAAAAAAGTTACGACTAATTTAAACACTTTATACACAAATATCTTCCCAGATATCTCTGCAGGTGAGAAAATAGACCAAAATCGTGACTATTGGGTCCAAATAGAAATATTATACTCAAAAATATATAAAAAAAATGGCTATAAAACCTCATAAGTCCTAAATTACCAAAAGTCTAATACACGTGGTAAATGATGCAGTATGCATATACAGGCAAAAAAACATATTAAAGCAATTGTATGTATGTCTATGTAATGATAACCAAAAATTTGCATACTGTGTATTAGACTTTTGGTAATTTAGGACTTATGAGGTTTTTAAAAAACTATTTTTTTTTTATTCTTTAGGGGAAATTTGATTGTGCACCTAGGGGGTTAAAAGGGAAGCATCGGAAAATGGGACCGCTCTTATCGGGGGATTTTTCCCCCGTATTTAGGGTTTAATGGGACTTTTTTTTATATTTTTGAATGTTTATATAAAATTTCTATTTTTCCCATAGTCCAGATTTTGGTCTATTTTCTCACCTGCAGAGATATCTGGGAAGATATTTGTGTATAAAGTGTTTAAATAAAGTTGAAGTTTTTTTTTATCTTTATTTAATAAAAGTTATATTTTAGGAAGAGGGTTTGTTTTTTTCTGTGATCTTTAAAACGATAAAAGAAATTTCCCCTGAAAGATTAAAGTGGCTTTGCAAGGAAGGTAAAAAAACAAGACTTACCCTCTCAAACTATATTGCACTTTGCACCGGGCCCCAGTCGGGCCCGGGCCGGGGAAAAATTTTGCAACCAGGAATTTTGGGCCCAAAGGATGGGACAAGGTATTCTGTGTCCTAGGCAAATAAGGCTTTTTGGGCGCCCCCAATTGGGAAAATACAGTCTATTCCCCTACTCCCTTGATCCCCTTTTTTTTTTTGGGATGAGGTGGTGCCCTAGGCGGTTGCCTACCTTCACCTACCCACTGTCCTGGACCTGAATATGTCCTTCAGTTTAATGGTGCACTTATGAAGCTCAACACTACTGCTAACCCTAAAGAGTAAGTGATCTGGTGGGGCAAAAAGAAAGAAATGACTCCCCCTTTAAAAGAACTTGGAACAAAATAAATTTTCTGCCTTTGGGCCTGGGGGACGTACTCCTGAGGGGCACATTTGGAAAAATATTGAATTTCTGCAGCTGGGTTAAATTGGATGTGTTAAAAGGGGGGGTCGCCTTGTGGGCAAAATTCTTATAGTTAAATGGTGCATTTAGTCAGGGGGAAGGGGGTGGGAGGGAGTATTTAAAAAAAGTACACATAGGCTTTTGGACAAAACATTGAACTTTAAAATTCATTTTTTATAAATTGGTGCATAAAAGACAAAGTTCTATGACGAAAACCCCTTAGGCAATGAAAAACATATGAAACGTGGCAGTACTTAGCTGTATAGCTTTTTCTGTTTAGGAGGTGAGTGATAGTCCCATAGTAGACTAGTAGGAGCCGATCATGCTGAGTTGCAGCCCAGTGCCGCCATGCAATGACGCAGTTGTAGTGGTAGAGAGTAGCCTCTCGGAGAGCCTCAGTGGCTCAGTAAGATGTGCTGTAAGCTGAAAGTCACTCATTTTGTGGGACCTACACAGAGATCAAATTGCCAACTCCCAGTTTAGGAACTACTCAGGTTGTGGCAGTCAGTCTGTGCTATTCTGGGGAGCTCCTCTTTTACATCTCATTTGAAAAAAACAAGGAACAGATTCCAAAATTGGGCTCACCCAAAAGTCACCACAACAACATTTTATTTAATGCACGATATTCAAAAACATTAAAAAGCCAACATGTAGGGCAATGCCACATAACCAATAAAAAGTGCCCCCATTTGGCACTAACCTGTTCCATCTAGCTGTTCGCACTCAGCAGAGCCTCATGAGACTTATACTTCCTGTGTACGTCATGGCCGGGTCTACAGCAATGACTGACGTCAGCTCTTCTAGCTCACCTCTAGCTGTTCGCACTCAGCAGAGCCTCTTGAGACTTATACTTCCTGTGTACGTCATGGCCGGGTCTACAGCAATGACTGACGTCAGCTCTTCTAGCTCACCTCTAGCTGTTCGCACTCAGCAGAGCCTCTTGAGACTTATACTTCCTGTACAGATCATGGATGCGTCTACAGCAATGACTGACATTCCAGCTCTGGTTGCTCCTGTCCAGCTGTTCTCACTCTGCAGAGCCTCTTGAGACTTATACTTCCTGTGCAGGTCATGACCGGGTCTACAGCAATGACTGACCTATCAGCTCTGCTAGCTCCTGTCCAGCTGTTCTCACTCTACAGAGCTTCATGAGACTTATACCTCCTGTGCAGGTCATGGACGGGTCTACAGCAATAACTGACGTCTCAGCTCTGCTAGCTCCTGTCCAACTGTTATCACTCTGCAGAGCCTCTTGAGACTTATACTTCCTGTGCAGGTCATGGACGGGTCTACAGCAATGACTGACGTTTCAGCTCTGCTAGCTCCCATCTAGCTGTTCTCACTCTGCAGAGTCTCTGAGACTTATACTTCCTTTGCAGGTCATGGCCCGGTCTATTGCAACGACTGACATTTCAGCTCAGCTAGCTCCCATCTAGCTGTTCTCACTCTGCAGAGCCTCTTGAGACTTATACTTCCTGTGTAGGTCATGGCCGGGTCTACAGCAATGACTGACGTTTCAGCTCTGCTAGCTCCTGTCCAGCTGTTATCACTCTATAGAGCTTCTTGAGACTTATACTTCCTGTGCAGATCATGGATGGGTCTACAGCAATGACTGACATTCCAGCTCTGGTTGCTCCCGTCCAACTGTTATCACTCTGCAGAACCTCTTGAGACTCATACTTCCTGTGCAGGTCATGGACGGGTCTACAGCAATGACTGACGTTTCAGCTCTGCTAGCTCCCTGTCTAGCTGTTCTCACTCTGCAGAGTCTCTGAGACTTATACTTCCTGTGCAGGTCATGGACGGGTCTACAGCAATTACTGACATCTCAGCTCTGCTAGCTCCTGTCCAGCTGTTCTCACTCTACAGAGCTTCATGAGACTTATACTTCCTGTGCAGGTCATGGACGGGTCTACAGCAATGACTGACGTCTCAGCTCTGCTAGCTCCATGTCCAGACTGTTTCTCACTCTGCAGAGCCTCTTGAGACTTATGACTTCCTGTTCAGAGTCATGGACGGGTCTACAGCAATGACTGACGTTTCAGCTCTGCTAGCTCCCATCAGCTGTTCTCACTCTGCAGTAGTCTACTTGAGAACTTATACTTCCTGTGCAGGTCATGGCACGGTCTACTGCAATGACTGACATTTCGCCAGCTAGCTCCCATTCTAGCTGTTCTCACTCTGCAGTGCCTCTTGAGTCTTATACTTCCTGTGCAGGTCATGAGCCGGGTCTACAGTCAATGACTGACGTTTCAGCTCTAGCTAGCTCGCCACTAGCTGTTCTCACTCTGCAGAGCTTCTTGAGACTTATACTTCCTGTGCAGTCATGGACCGGGTCTACAGCAATGACTGACTTTCAGCTCTGCTTAGCTCCGCCACTGTTATCACTCTGCAACCTTGAGACTTATTCCTTGTAGGTCATGGCGGTCTACGCATAATGACGTTTCAGCTTGCTAGCTCCCAGTACTGTTCACTCTGAGGTTCTGAGACATTATACTTCTTGCAGTCTGGCACGTCTATCGCAAGATGACATATTCAGCTCGTGCTCCCTAACTGTTATCACTCTGCAGAACCTCTTGAGACTTATACTTCCTGTGCAGGTCATGGCCGGGTCTACAGCAATGACTGACGTTTCAGCTCTGCTAGCTCCTGTCCAGCTGTTATCACTCTATAGAGCTTCTTGAGACTTATACTTCCTGTGCAGATCATGGATGGGTCTACAGCAATGACTGACATTCCAGCTCTGGTTGCTCCCGTCCAACTGTTATCACTCTGCAGAACCTCTTGAGACTCATACTTCCTGTGTAGGTCATGGACGGGTCTACAGCAATAACTGATGTTTCAGCTCTACTTGCTCCTTTCCAGTTGTTCTCATTCTAGAGAGCTTCTTGAGACTTATACTTCCTGTGCAGTTCATGGACGGGTCTACAGCAATGACTGACTTCACAGCTCTGCTAGCTCCTGTCCACCTGTTCTCACTCTACAGAGCTTCATGAGACTTATACTTCCTGTGCAGGTCATGACCGGGTCTACAGCAATGACTGACGTTTCAGCTCTGCTAGCTCCAATCAAGGTGTTAGAACTAAGCAGAGCCTCTTGAGACTTATACTTCCTGTACAGATCATGGATGGGTCTACAGCAATGACTGACATTCCAGCTCTGCTAGCTCCTCCAGCTGTTCTCACTCATAGAGCTCTTGAGACTTATACTTCCTGTGCAGATCATGACCGGGTCTTCAGCTATGACTGACATTTCAGCTCTGCTAGCTCCCATCTAGCTGTTCTCACTCTGCAGAGTCTCTGAGACTTATACTTCCTGTGCAGGTCATGGCCGGGTCTACAGCAATAACTGACATCTCAGCTCTGCTAGCTCCTGTCCAGCTGTTCTCACTCTGCAGAGCCTCTTGAGACTCATACTTCCTGTGCAGGTCATGGACGGGTCTACAGCAATGACTGACGTTTCAGCTCTGCTTGCTGCTATTCTTTGCTGAATCTGTTGCAGGGACATAAATGATGGAGGGAATGTGAAATACCGATGTCACTGTCCAAGCAGGATGTGTATTCGTAAGAGAGAAAAAGTTACATGCTGCCAATATATACTGTTAGCTGCTGATTTACCTTTGATGTGAATAAACTCCTCTATAGCCGGCTGAGTGTTACAAAGACATAAGTGCAGGAGATTTAATCTTCAGTAAACAAAAGCTACAAACCCTCAAAGTGTTTTCATAA